>BPLQ01011939.1:939384-956455 GCA_021605075.1 Caerostris darwini | reverse complement strand
TAGAGAATTAAAAACGATTTTATTAAAAAAAATGCATGAAATAAATTTAATAAAAAAGAACGAAAGAAACAACGAGAATTCAAAACGATTTCATTAAAAAAAAAACAACTCATGTAAGAAATTTAATAAAAAAGCACGTGAAAGTAATTTAAATATACCAATACGAATGGCTCATGAAAAAAATAAAAAAAAAATAATAATAACCCATAAAAAAAATTGAAAATGGTCCAGGACATATTTGATCAATTTCCCCAAAATCATCCTTATTTATTTAATGGGTAGCAAAATTATCTAACTACAGAATATGAAAATTATAAGCTCAATTTTAAATCAATCAATCAATTAATTAATTATCTATTAAACTAAAAAAGAAATGACGCAAAACTTCTAAAAAATGTCTCAAAATACTGTAAATTTATTTTGGGGCACGCGAGACGTTCTTGTTGGAGCCCCACTATTTCAAAATCTCTCTCAATAAATCTGGAATAATGGACACCATTAAGTTTAAATTCCTTCCAAAATATACGCGTTTCTGTCCATCACACCAGATATCCTTCTTAAAAGGGTAGAAGACCTTCTTCGACTTTTTTTTCCCTTCTTTTTTCGTGTCGTCTCGCGCTATCATCACGTCACTTGTCGAGTCGAATAGCAAGGGTGGAGCAGTTCGCAGACACCTATCTGGTGTCAGGAACAAAATAAACCCTTCCCGAGAGCTTTCAAGGGGTTTCTCTCTTTTTTTTTTTTGTCGCCCTTATACTGGGCGATAATGTTTTGTTGAGAGGGGGAATAACACCACTCCCGATCAATATTGGAGGAATTTAAATTGCTCGTTTCGAATTTTTGAAATAAAAATAAAATAAATATAATAAAAATGAGTTGAGTTGATTTGAAAGAGTGTATTTTCGTTGCTTGGATTTATTTACTTTCTGCGATGGCAATTTGTCACTGTAAATATTTACTCGGTACACTTAAATTCGCTTTGATTGATTGGAAATTTTAAAATTTCTGATGTATGGATATATATATTTTTTTTTTTTGGTTTTGGGAGTTTATATTGAAGGACAGATTATTTGGATTTTGTAAATTTAAAATTTTGTTTGGGTATCAGTTACGTATTATACATATTTGTTTTGCACTCACATGTCTATACATGTATTTGTTTCTTAGTGCAATAGTAATACTACTGTGTTCAAAAAGTATGACCAATTTTCAATTTAAAATTCCCGGGACTTATGGAATTTCAATTTTTTTCTTTTTTAGGTTACTGGCACTGTTCTTGACATCTGAGTGGAATTCGGCGTCAAAATATTCCTTAGTGTTCGAGTTACGTTCTGGCGCCGGCGCTTTTTGAAATGTCTGAATTAATTGAGCAAAGAACTCGCATCAAATTTTGTTTGCGGAAACGTATAGAATGTTGCAGAAGGCATTCGATGAACATTCCTATAGCGGAAAGAAATGTTTAGAAGTGTTATAAACTATTCAAAGAAGGCAGAGAACGAGTTGAAGACGAAGAGCCCTCTGGTCGACCATCAACCTCAACCAATGAAGCTCACGTCCAAAAAATTTAAGATTTGGTGCTTGCAAACCGTCGATTTACAATTAGAGACCTTGCTGATGATGTTGGAATATCAAAAGGATCGGTCAATTCCATGTTGGGACTGAAACGCGTCAAATCTCGATTGGTACTGAAAACATTGAATGCGCCAGCTCACACTGCATTGATTCTTCGTGACTTTTTCACCAAAATTTAAACCCATATCTTTCCACAACCACGTTCCACACCATGCGACTTCTGTCTATTTCCTAAACTCAAAAGAGCACTCCAGGAACACCGTTTTGAGTCGATTGAAGAGTTTCAACGTAAATCGCCGAGCTCTTTGAAGGCCATCCCGGCCGATGACTTTTTAGCATGCACTGAGGATTGGAAAACAAGTTGGCATATGTGCATTGTGTCCGTAGGGGAATACTTTGAAGGCGAGGAAATAAATTTGGAAAAATATATCAAGCGTTTTGGAAAAAATAATAATGTGTCTTACTTTTTGGGCACAATAGTATATAAATAACCAATATATCTAATAGCAAGAATATGCAAAGAGATGCAATATGTAAATAAACAACATATACACTGAAGTGACAAAAGTCATGGGATAGCAATATGCAAATTTTCAGATGGCAGTAGCATCGCGTAGAACAGGTATAAATGCGCAGAGCTTTCATTTCTGTTCAAGTTATTTATGTGAAGAGGTTTTGACGTGATGATGACCGCTCGACGGGAATTAACAGACTTTGAACGCGGAATGTTAGTTGGAGCTAGACGCATGGGTCATGCCATTTCGGAAATCGTTAGGGAATTCAACATTCCCAGATCCACTGTGTCAAGAGTGTGCCGAGAGTATGAAATTTCAGGCATAACATCCCACCATGGACAGCGCAGTAGTCGACCGGCTGCACTTAAAGACCGAGACCGGCGACGTCTGCAAAGAGTCGTAAATTCTAACAGACAGGCAACACTGCGTCAAATAACTGCAGAAATCAATGTGGGACGTACAAGGGACTTGTCTGTTAGAACTGTGCGGAGAAATTTAGCTTTCTTGGGCTATTCCAGCAGAAGACCGACTCGTGTGTCTTTACTGACAGAACGACATCGCTTGCAGCGACTCTCGTGGGCACGTGAGCATATCGGTTGGTCCCTAGATGAATGGAAAATCGTGGCCTGGTTCGATGAGTCACGATTTCAGTTGGTAAGACCTGATGGTAGGGTTCGAGTGTGGCGCAGACCCCACGAAGCCATGGACCCAAACTGTCAGCAAGGCACTGTTCAAGCTGGTGGTGGCTCCGTAATGGTGTGGGCTGTTTTTTCATGGCATGGACTTGGTCCTCTGGTGCGACTGGACCGAACATTGACTGGAAATGCTTATGTTCAGCTACTTGGAGATTACTTGCAGCCATTCATGGACTTCATGTACCCAAACAACGATGGGATTTTTATGGATGACAATGCGCCATGTCACCGGGCCGGTTCCAACGAATGATCTGGCCACCTAGATCGCCCGACATGAATCCCATCGAGCATTTATGGAACATCATCGAGAGATCTGTTCGTGCCCAAAATCCTGCACCATCAACGCTTTCACAATTATGGACGTCTATCGAGACAGCATGGCTCAATATTCCTGCAGAAGACTTCCAACGACTTGTTGAGTCCATGCCACGTCGAGTTGCTGCACTTCGCCGGGCGAAAGGAGAGCCGACACGATATTAAGAGGTATCCCATGACTTTTGTCACTTCAGTGTATAATCAAGAGAATAGGCACAGATGTGCAACATATGAATAAACAATGTATCTAATCGCGACAGTATGCAAAGATGTGCAGTATATTACGAAGTTGTAATAAAAGTTCTGTTCAATTTTTTCCATTTAAATAAAACGGAAGGCGTATTCAAAATATATTTATTTAACCATCATTAGAGCTCCTCTTTCTATCTAATGATATCTTCTATTGTTATCGATGCCTTTTTTATAAAACTTCTTTCGTTCCACCTGGAAAAAAAGAATTTAACTTCATTTCAATTTCTTTTATCCCAGGAAAAATGATTCCGTGCCCTTCTGTAAGCATTTTTATCCGTTGGAGCAAGATCGGGAGAATAAAGTAGTTGGAGTCTAAGTTCCCAGCAAAATAATTCTATGAGATTCATTGTCCCTCGTGGAACATGGTGTTTGTCTCTATCATGTTGTATGACCACTCCTTTTCTGTTTGTTAATGATCTATTTTTCATTAGCTGATGACTATAAACTTCAGTGATTATTGTTCAGTTGTCAATCTAACAGGTCACAATAAACAATTCATGAACTTTTCATACACAAATAAAATTTTTTGGATGCCAACATATTCGATAATGTTGGATAGGTCTTGAATATAGACTAGATCACTGTCTTTTGTGTTCAATAATATTTATAGGAGTCCTACTGCTTTACCATAGGTAGATAGAAGTTAAATCAGTGATGTCGTGCCTTATAATTATACCTAAGAAATGGATGGAACTTTTGTTGTGACCTCCTATTATCAATTTATTAATAATCGGTAGCAAAAAAATATAGCAAAACATCCATTGTGTATCCTGGTTAATGCTGGAACTGCTACCTTTCTAATACTTGGTAAGTGATTTTTTTTCAAAATCTGCCAAAAGACAGAAGGCTTTGACCCACCATGGGCTTTGAACCACATATGATGATGATGTCGAAATAGTGAAATGGCTTAATTTTACAGATATATCCTCTGGGGAGGTGTATTGTGTATCCTGACGAATGCTGGAACTGCTACTTATCGATCTTTCTAGTGGAAAACGACCTTGGAATAAAATACCCGGTTATTAAACACAACATGAGTTAATCGAAACTTAAAAACGTTTTGCTACAAGAACTGATTTTTGTTTTGAAAATTATTTCCCTTGTATCACCATTGACAGAAATAATTCATTTATGTTTCAATAAAAATAATTTATTCACAAAAATAGTTTTCCTTTCAAAGTGAGATCCTTTGTAAATAGTAACCATTTATTTTTATAAGCTTACTAGTAATAATCTCACCTTTCTCTACATTAATCCATTAATTAAGAAATTCAAAAATGTTCTCATTAAAAATCTATTTATTTTCTCTAAAGTCAATTGATGAAATTTCTGGATTTTTTATTTTATGATCAATCTTGATTTGATTCAAAATTCCCCTGTCGGTTCTTCAAAAAATTCTTTTCGGTTTTTTTTCTCTTTTATTTTCTAATCAGTCACCTTTTTAAAAACCATTTAATTACTCTTTTTATTATAATTTTATAAAATTCGTTTTAACTATTTTTGTAAAAATTCGTGTCATAGACATAGCATGCTGGTGATTAGTTTCTTCTTTTCTGCTATTATTATTATTATATTTTTTTATTATTATTTAAATTTTTGCATTAAAAGATTGTAAATTAAGTTCGTTTCTTAAAAAAATTATTTGCACAGTTAAATTAATACAGTTCTATGTATTTCAATTATTTTGTCAAATACTTATTATTTAAAAAATGTATTCTGAATTTTATATTGCTCAATTCTGTTAATTTTGTTTGTTTTCATAGATCACTATTGCCCATTTTTAAGATGTCTTAATTCAAAATATATTTTTAAACACAGTAAAATACAGAAAAATATTTTTTATATTTATGCTCTGGTTAATATTTAATAATATAATTAATATTTAAAAATGTATTCTGAATTTTATATTGCTCAATTCTTTTAATTCTTGTTTCAAAACTCAATTGTTTGTTTTAATAGATCACTATTACATATTTTTAAGAAGTCTTAATTCAAAAAAAAATATTATTTTAAACGCATTAAAATTCAGAAAAATATTTTTCATATTTATGCTTTGTATAATATTTAATAATTTCAATTTATATCATAAGTACATTTCCATTTTGGGAAATAATAAATATAAAAAAAATTAAGAAAATATTATTTAAGGTAATTTAAGTGTAGGATTAAGTGTAATTTAATTGCTTACAAAAAAATAAACTGTATTATCATGAATAATATATATTGGCATTTTTAAAAAAAAGTTATAAATTATAAAAAAAAATGTTGTTTAATAAAAGTTAATGAAATTTTGATCAAGAGTTTTATAGTAAATGAGTTGAAATAATTCAACTTTGAAGAATTTTTCTTATTGAATTTACAAAAAGAATAATATATATATATTCGTAAAATGTGCAGTTTTTGATTTTTTAATTTGAGATAGGTTATATAAAATAATACAAATCTTTTTAAAACTATTGTTCAACTGATTAAATTTTTTTTTTTTTATGGAATTCAGTTTATAAAACTTGGAATAAAATAAATTTTTAGATAACATTTCTAAATTATGCTCGAAAAACTTAAAGATTAAAGTATTAAGTTGAGTTTCATAAATTAATCGTATTTTGCATTGAAAGATACTGCAGTCATAAATATGTACGTACCTTAAAGTTTTTAATTATATATGTAAAAATAAAACCCTGTAGAACTGTAATAAAAAAAAGATGTCTGTCTAAATTGGCAATTTAAATGCAAATAATCCTATTTTCTTAGAAAAATATTTCGTTTTGTAGAATTTTTTTCATAAAAATTACGTAATGGTGAAAAATTTAACTATTTGAAGTTAATTATGTTTTTCGAACAACAGAAATGTTTGAACCAATAAATATTATTACAGTAATGAAAAAAATCATTGGACTTGGATTTATTAATTAATTTTCTTTATATTTATTGCTTTCTTTAAATACATATACATATTTTTATTGATATAAATACACATTCAAGCAATTTTCTTGTGAAGAAATTAAAAAAATATGTTTGTCGTTCAATATTATCTATCTGCTGTTGAATAGTATTGAATTATTTGTATGTAACTGTCAATTATTGAATTCATTGCCTGCTACTGTCTATCATTGAATCTATTTTCTGCTGCTGTTCTGTCATTGAATCTATTTTCTGTCACATTCTATTATTGAATCTATTATTTGCTATTGTTTATTGTTTAATCTACTGCATAAAGGCAAGTTTGCTTACATGTTAAATCATTTTCAATCATTGGCTTTAAATAATATTAATTGGCTAAATAAAGCAATCGTTTTTATCCAAAATTTTCCGATATATATTTTTGAAAGTTTAATTTGTTAACTTTTATTTATAAGAATGAATAAGAATGTGAACTTAAGTATGAATGTGATTGAAAATTAATTCTATAATTTTTCATTTTTTAAAAAAAAATTACGGAACTAATGGCGCCAGTCAGTACTTTAAGAGTGGCGCCATCTGATACCGAAAATCTAATCACAATAAATAATAAGGTTTTTTTATTTAATTGAAAACATAAAATAAAAAACCTTATTATTTATAGTCGTTAGAATCTGTATTACAAAATAGAAATTTTTTCGTAACTTTTGCCGAACGGAATTTTAAACTAGAAAAAAAATGAACTTCTTCGTCTTACTGTTTATAAATCATGTTATACATACATTCCTTTTTTAAATGTATATCTAATTCATATTCCTGCACGTTCAGAAAGAAGAACATTTATAACAGAAAAACTACTGCAAATTCTATTTAACAGAGAATAAATTGACAAATAATCGATCTTAATCTCAGTCCACAAAGATAAATGTTCTCTGTTTATTTTAAAAATGACTAGAAATAAATTCGCCCAGATTTTCCTTCAATTGCAAAGACAGAGCATTCAAATCCAGTCTCGGAGGTACAAAATAAATCGAGTCGTTTCTACAAGGATTCGCCCACAAAGCCTGTTTTCTAAGGGATATTGCTTTTTCTCGAGGATACTTGTTTTCATTTGAGATTCCAGGGGAGCTTTTACTTTGAAATCTTCTCTTTCATCAGAACTTCCAATTAGTGGGCTGTTTTTTTTCCAATCTTTTGATAAAGAGCTTTCATGCATATCTGTGCGTTTGAAGAGTCTTTTTTTTTTTTTTTTGAAGATAAGGTAGCTAGTTGTTAAATAATAGAAATCTGTAAATAATAGAAATTTATAATTATCAACTTTTTAAATTATTGAAACCTTTATTTTAAGTATTTCAATTAATTCATTAAATGTTTAATTTTTACAAGTATTAATCCTTTATTTGCAATTTTCTAAGCCTGCTTTATTAAATTAAAAGTTGAGGGAACGCAATTTTTTTGTTAAAGATAAATTGGATAAATAGAGCATTCATTATTATTCAAGAATTCCCGCTATTTTTTTCATCTTTAATCTGTTAGTACTTATTTTTAAGAATATAACAATGTGAGCTTAGAAAATAAATTAAAAATTAATCGTAAATTGTAAGTTTTTAAAAATTAATTGTAAATTTTTAAACCTTTTTTTAAAAAACAATTACATAACTAATGGCGCCAATCATTATTTTGAGTGTCGCGCCATGTGGCGGAGGGAAAAATCTAATGAAAATAAAGAATAAGGTTTCTATTAAAAAAAATTTTTTTTCAAAAATTAATAATTTTTTTTTTCGTAATTTTTGACTACGAATTGTTGGAACGATATTTTAGATTAAAAAAAGAAAACCGAATTTCTTCGTGTTATAATTTTTAAACCCTGCTGTAATATACATTTATACATACATTCATTTTTTATGTGTATATCTAATTCATTATTCCTGCATATTCAGAAAGAAGAACATTTATAACAAAAAAACTACTGCAAATTCTATTTAACAGTGAATAAATTGGCAAATAATCGATCTTAATCTCAGTCCACAAAGATAAATGTTCTCTGTTTATTTTAAAAAGGACTAGAAATAAATTCGTCCAGATTTTCCTTCAATTGCAAAGATAGGACATTCAAATCCAGTCTCGGAGGTACAAAATAAATCGAGTCGTCTCTACAAGGATTCGCCCACAAGGCCTGTTTTCTAACGGATATAGCTTTTTCTCGAGGATACTTGTTTTCATTTGAGATTCCAGGGGAGCTTTTACTTTGAAATCTTCTCTTTCATCAGAACTTCCAATTAGTGCACTGTTTGTTTTTCGATAAAGAGTTTTTGTGCATCTTTTTGTGATTGAAGAGACTTTTTTTGAAGATAGATAGCTAGTTTTTAATAATAGAAATTTATGGTTATCAAAGCTTCTAGCTACTGAAAACTTTAGTTTAAATACTTCAATTAATTCATATTTAAATGTTTAATTTTTACAAGCTTAAAATAAATATTAATCACTTACTTGCAATTTCCTAAGCCACATTTATTAATTAAATGATAAGGTAACGCAATTGTTTTGTTGAAGATAAATTGGGTAAGTAGAGCATTCATTATTATTCAAGAATTCCCGCAATTTTTTTCATCTTTAATCTGTTAGCACTTATTTTTAAGAATATAACAATATGAGCTTAGAAAATGAATTTAAAATTAATACTTTAAATTTTCTATATTTTTTTAAAAACTATTACGTAACTAATGGCGCCAGTCATTATTTTGAGCGTAGCGCCATCTGGCGGACGGAAAATCTATTGACAATAAATAATAGGGTTTTTTTATTTAACTGAAAATATTAACGAAATTTTTTTGTTATTTTTGGCGAACGAAATTTTAAACTGGAAAAAAAAATGAACTTCGTGCTGGTATACTATACACTTATACACACATTTATTTTTTATATGTATATCTAATTCAGTATTCCTTCACATTCAGAAAGAAGAATATTTATAACAGAAAAACTACTGCAAATTCTATTTACCAGTGAATAAATTGACAGATAATCGATCTTAATCTCAGTCCACAAAAATAAATGTTCTCTGTTTATTTTTAAAATCACTAGAAATAAATTCGCCCAGATTTTCCTTCAATTGTAAAGACAGAGCATTCAAATCCAGTCTCGAAGGTATAAAATAAATCGGGTCTTCTCTACAAGGCTTTGCCCACAAAGCCTGTTTTCTAAGGGATATTGCTTTTTCTCGAGGATACTTGTTTTCATTTCAGATTCCAGGGGAGCTTTTACTTTGAAATCTCCCCTTTCATCAGAACTTCCAATTAGTGGGCTGTTTGTTTTTCGATAAAGAGTTTTCGTGCATATTTGTGGGATTGAAGAGTCTTTTTTTAAAGATAAGGTAGTTAGTTTTTAATAATGGAAATTTATGGTTATCAAAGCTTTACGCAACTGAAAACTTTTGTTTAAATACTTCAATTAATTCATATATAAATGTTTAATTTTTACAAGCTTAAAATAAGTATTAATCATTTACTTTCAATTTTCTAAGCCTACTTAATTAAATTAAAAGTTAAGGTAGCACAATTTTGTTGTTAAAGATAAATTGGGTAAACAGAGCATTCATTATTATTCAAGAATTCTGGCTATTTTTTCATCTTTAATCTGTTAGTACTTATTTTTAGGAATATAACAATGTGAGCTTAGAAAATAAATTTAAAATTAATATTGTAAATTTTCTACATTTTTTTAAAAACAATTACGTAACTAATGGCGCCAGTCATTATTTTGAGCGTGGTGCTATCTGGTGGTGGGAAAATCCAATGTCAATATAGAATAAGGCTTTTATTAAAATTTTTATTTCAAGAAATTAATAATTTTTTTTCTTAATTTTTGACTACGAATTGTTGGAACGAAATTTTAGATTAAAAGAAAGAAAACTGAATGTTTCGTGTTATAATTTTTAAATCCTGCTGATATATACACTTTTACATACATTCATTTTTTCTATGTATATCTAATTCATTATTCCTGCATATTCAGAAAGAATAACCTTTATAACAGAAAAACTACTGCAAATTATATTTAACAGAGAATAAATTGACAAATAATCGATCTTAATCTCAGTCCACAACTGTAAATGTTCTCTGTTTATTTTAAAAATGACTGGAAATAAATTCGCCCAGATTTTCCTACGACTGCAAGGACAGAGCATTCAAATCCAGTCTCTGAGGTACAAAATAAATCGAGTCGTTTCTACAAGGATTCGCAGACAAAGCCTGCTTTCTAAGGGATATTGCTTTTTCTCGAGGATACTTTTTTTCATTTGAGATTCCAGGGGAGCTTTTACTTTGAAATCTTCTCTTTCATCAGAACTTCCAATTAGTGCACTGTTTGTTTTTCGATAAAGAGTTTTCGTGCATCTTTGTGTGATTGAAGAGTCATTTTTGAAGATAAGGTAGCAAGTTTTTAATAATAGAATATGGTTATCGAAGCTTTACGCTACTGAAAACTTTAGTTTAAATACTTCAATTAATTCACATTTAAATGTTTAACTTTTACAAGTATTAATCATTTATTAGCAATTTCCTAAGCCATATTTATTAAATTAAATGTTAAGGTAACGCAATTATTTTGTTAAAGATAAATTGGGTAAATAAATCATTCATTTTTATTCAAGAATTCCAGCTATTTTTTTCATCCTTAATCTGTTAACACTTAGTTTTAAGAATATAACAATGTGAGCTTAGAAAATAAATTTAAAACTAATACTATAAATTTTCTACATATTTTTTGTAAAAACAATTACGTAACTAATGGCGCCAGTCATTATTTTGAGCGTGGCGCCATCTGGTGGAGGGAAAATCTAATGTCAATGAAGAATAAGATTTTTATTAAAATTTTTATTTGAAAAAAGTAATGCATTTTTTTCGTAATTATCGTAATAATTTTTTCGTAATTCGTTATTATTTTTTTCGAATTGTTTGATCGAAATTTTAGATTAGAAGAAAGAAAACTGAATTTCTTCGTGTTATAATTTTTAGATCCTGCTGCAATATACTCTTATAGATACATTCATTATTTATATGTATATCTAATTCATTATTCTTGCCCATTCAGAAACTTTGAAATCTTCTCTTTCATCAGAACTTCCTATTAGTATTTCCTATTAGTTTATATTTGTTGTTTTTCCTGTTTTTCAATAAAGTGTTTTCGTGCATCTTTGTGTGATTGAAGAGCCTTTTTTGAAGATTAGGTAGCTAGTTTTTAATAATAAAAATTTATGGTTATCGAAGCTTTAAGCTACTGAAAACTTTAGTTTAAATACTACAATTAATTCATATTTAAATGTTTTACTTTTACAAGCTTAAAACAAATATTAATCATTTTGCTGCAATTTTCTTCACCTAACTTTATTAAACTAAAAGTTAAGGTAACACTTTGTTGTTAAAGATAAATTGGGTAAATAAATCATTCATTTTTATTCAAGAATTCCAGCTGTTTTTTTCATCTTTAATCTGTTAGCACTTATTTGTAAGGATATTATAATGTTAGCTTGGAAAATAAAATAAAAATTATTACAGTAAATTTTCTACTGTTTTTAAACAATAACTTAATTAATGGCGCCAATCAGTACTGTAAGGCTGGCGCCATTCATTGAGTAAGACTGACGCCTACTGGTGGCGTAAAAATATGGCAATAAAGAGTAAAGATTTCATTCAATTAAAAAGTTAATTTGTTGAGCATTATATTTTTAACACCATTTGATTTTTTAATTCCCACTATTAGTTCACACTCTCCCTATATATATCTTGTTCAAATTTTCAATCGTTCATAAAATACTTTTTATTCATCCACTCACGTTTAAATATATTTTTTTTCAACTTGTACTTTATGACACTTGATGTTAATACAGTTTTTTCAAATATTAATTCATTAATTAAATTTAATTAATTAATTTTAGTTTCCTATGGGAGAAAGAAATTTCTGTTATATAAGATATTTAGCAGGATGTAAATTTAGGATTAAATGCCGTCAGTGGTGAAGCGCGTAGATCGCTGGATTTTTTTTTTTTTTTTTTTCAGATTCTTTTTTCATTGTGGGTTCTAGTCTGAGTCAAGGAGGGAACAAAATAGAGCATGTGAATAAATTAGTGAGAGAGATGGAAAGTGTGTATGTGTGTGTGAGAGAGAGAGAGAGAGAAAGAGATTTTTTTCTAACTTAAAAAAAATGAATGAAAATTATTTATAAAGGACTTTCTACAATATAGTGAAAAAAAAAAAAGTAGGAATTGACTTTAAAATTTTTTTTTATATTAATTTTTTTTATCAATCCCTTTTTATTTTGTTGAATATCAGTGGGTCTCGTGTTCCAATATATGACACCCATGAGATAGGGGTGGTAAGTTGGTACTTTTACGGATAATGTTCCTGCATTTTTTTGTCATATAAGAGAAAACTCGGAAAACTGTCAACCAGTAGCCTAATTGTCGATACAAGATATTTTACATACGGCATCAAAATCCCCATTATGTCTATATATTTTTGAAAACATTGACTGCAACGGAGACCATCACCGGATTCAAAACTGAGCTCTCCTGAAAATTATTCATTAAAATTACTATTGTGTTACGAGTTGAAATACAGCTTTTGGTGCTGCAAATTGAAATAGAATTGGTTCTTTACAATAACAACCTACGAACTTTTCAGCCTACCTGTTATAATTAGGAAGTCCGAAGAAGTCACAAAGAAGACGAAGAAGTTGTTCCTGACGAAGAAGAATCCATGCAGTGTCAGCTGGCGCATTCAGTGTTTTCGATACCAATCTAGATTTGACGCATTTGAGGAACAAAATGGAATTGACCGAATATTTTGAAATTCCAATATCATCAGCAAGGTCTCAAATTGTAAATCGACGGTTTGCAAGAACCAAATATTTTAATTTTTTGGACGTGAGCTTCGTTGGTTGAGGTGGATGGTCGACCAGAGGGCTCTTCGTCTTCAACGCTTTCTGGGCCTTCTTTGAACTGTTTATACCATTTCTAAACATTTCTTTCCGATATAGGAATGCTCACCGAATGCCTTCTGCAACATTCTATACGTTTCCGCAAACAATATTGAATGCAAGTTTTTTGCTTTATTAATTCAGACATTTCAAAAATCTCCGGAATCAGTTTTAGCGTCTCACAAAGCCAAGCCTAACTCAAGCACTAATGAATATTTTGACGTGAAATCTCACACAGAACAAGCAATTGTTGTAATGCTACAAGAAGCACTATCCAATTCTGATAGAAAAGTCTTTTAAGTGATGGCCAAATTAACTTCTATAAACATCAACTAATTCTTAGATACTACTTTAAGGATATTTTTTTTTCTAATGCAGCTGGCAAACACTTAGACAGATTGGTCTTGGATGTCTTAAGGCAAGCGCTGCACAGACGTTACTCACTTTGCATTACCCAGGGGGCGCGTGCAACTTGAAGATAAGTCACGGGCTCGGAGTAACAATGCCGTCTGTAGTGGATTGCGAACCACTACAGACATCCATGGCACCACCGGGACTCGAATCCGAAACCTGTGGTACCGAGCGCCAGCGCGCCAACCACTCGGCCATTCAGGCCATACTTTAAGGGTATTTAAACAATAATCTGTTTGTATTTTGAGAACCAATCAATTCAAAAATGAACTACAGAGCACGTGGTTTGATATGGGCCAATCGCTAACATATATTTCATGCCGGTTTTAAAACACACATGAATAAAATCACGTGAAAATCAGCGTTTATTTTAAATAAAAGTTTTTGAAATTAAAATTTCTCGTGTTGCGAGATATGATTAATCTGTTTTAAATAATAATTTATAATCTTACTTATTTTTTTCAATTCCTACTATTAGTTCACACTCTCCCTATATATAGCTGGTTCAAATTTTCAATCGTTAATAAAAATTTTTTTGATTCCTCTACTCAAGTTCAAGCACAGTTTTTTGAACTTGTAGAGGATGATACTTGATGTTAATACGGTTTTTTCAATTATTAATTCATTAATTAAATTTAATTAATTAATTTTAGTTTTTTTTAGATTTAAGTTGCATGTATCTACCAATAGATGGCGCCAGATGTAAGAAGAAAATTTGAAATTTATTTTTAAAGGACTATCTGCCATACAGTGAAAAAAAAGTAGGAATTAACTTAAATTTTTTTTTTATTTTTTTTCATGTTATTTGTTATTTTACAGCTTCACTTTTTTGGAGACGCCAGGACAACATGTTCACTCATGATAATTTTTAATACATTTAGGATCCAATACATATTAATATTTTGAAATATAAAAATACCCACTAATTACTTTGATCGATTTCAGAAATGATTTATTCCGAGAATTTCCATTCCCATGGCAATCCAAGAAAGAAATACAATTAATTTAACTTAATAAGTTCGCAAAACTTAATTATGAAATATATTTCCTTTTTAAGATAGTTTGAATTCCGTTCGAACTTTAATTTAAATTTGTGTTCTTGAATCTTTCATTTCCGTAGATAAAACTGTCTTCATTTCTTCATAAAAGATAGAAGCAATTACAAAGTAATTCTGAAAATTTACATATAAATATTTATGAAGTATCCGTATTTATCTTTATTGAAAATTTAAATTGCAAACATTTAGTTTTAACAATTAATCGAACGTTTTCAACCTAATTTAGTTCGAAATTATTTGGAATATATTCTACTATTAAATTGTCAAATTTGAAATTGTAATTATTGTAAATTTAATTAGGTCGTAAGATAATTAATATTTAATCTTTAATTTATTAAATAACATGTTTATGTTCATTTTCATTATTTGTCAAGAAGTTTTCAAAAATTGCTTTGTTGAAACTTTTCCTCACTTATTAATACAGGAAAACAATTTATGCCAAAAAAAAAAAAAGCAAAATTTTATTTTATTTTTGTTTTTACTTGTTAAAATCAGAGTAAAGATTTATTCAAAAAGAATACTGATTAATTTTATTATAAAATAAATTGCTTTAAAATAAAATTTAAAAAAAAATTGAGCATGCATTTTTTTTATTTAACAAGACATATTTATTCATATTAACTACCATTAAAATATTGAATTAGCAATTTAAAATAATTCATTAAATAATAAAATACTTATTAGTCACTCATATTTAACCAATCAGATTTCAATGTTCATCATTAATGTTCACTTTCAATATATAATTAGAATTGCTTAAAACAATTCTGAAATTCTAAATTTTTTTTATTAATTTTTCTTTAATACAACGAAATAAACATACATAAAAAAAATAAATATTCTAAAATGGAAAAGTACATTTAATCTTTTAATTTGTTATTTTAATAGTAAGAGTTTTTTGAAGAAAGATAAAAAAAATAACATTAACGCAAATAATAAAAGAATTGATTTTATAATAAAATTTATGAAGAACGATGTTAACAGGTTATTTATCTTTCAATACCTAGTGAAAAATTAAAATGCTTATAAAAATAAGTGGATTAATAAATTTAGTTAATAAAAATTAATTTTGAATGTAACAATTTATTGTCTCTTTATTATTAAGAACTCCTTTATTTAAACTACGCCAAGTTGATCGCCAAGTCTTTTTTAGACGAAAGATCATAATTGAGCATCTTTGGCAAACTTTTAATCCCGTTTAGCGATGGTTTGCGATATAAGTTGGCAATTTATCTCCAAGATTTAATAAAAATAAAGGAACAATTCCATTTCCATTCCATCACATGCCAATTAATGGCATGTGATGGAAAAAGAAGAATAAAAAAATGTCAGCTGTCCTTAAAATGAAGAAATTTATAATTGAATGAAAAATATTTTTTTCATCATTGAAAATATTCGTGCAACAATTTAGACAATACATAAATTCATGCGATATTCATATAAATAACTGAAATATAAAAACTATCAAGATCTCAAATTTATTGTAAATTCTTATTTATTTGTCTGTATTATTTTGAAAATATAGTTATCATTTCGAAGAGAAATCAAAATCAACTTTAAAAAATGTAATTCAAATTAAATGGTCCTTTTGCAGTATTTGTTTATGTAATAGTTAGATTTTTTTGCATTAAAATTTGATCAAATAAATTTCAATTAACTAAGAACACTGTTTAAAGTTTTCAATGGAATTAAAATAAATCTGCAATTACATTAAAGTAATTAATAAATTTAATTCGTCTTGTAAAAATGTTATAAATAAAATAGATCCTTTATCTATCAAATTGCTGTTTTAAAATTTTCAAAAACAATTTATCATCAAAAATTTAAATTATACACAAAAAAATCCCTTATCTTTTATGAACTTATAATAATAACGTTCTAATTGAAAAAGGGATTTTTATTACAATAATTTTATACCCCTTTATCTTTAAAATTTCTTGTACTTTATTCTTTAATAAACTTTTTGTATTATTTAGTTTATTCTCCAATAAATTTCAATAAACTTTATATAAAGTTTATTATTTAATAATTCCTTATTCTTAAATAACAAAACGTGTTCATTTTTGAAAAATTGGATTTTATGTATTGAATAAAAAATTAGAAAATTTTATTCATATTCTAGGATATTTTGCTAAAATTATTTCAACATAAAGAGACTTTATAATTAATTACATAATTATTTAAATTTTTTGAAAAGAATCTTCTACGCTATTTAGTTGAAAAATATCTAAAAGGTTGATTTTTCATAGCTAATGAGTTTAAACTTCTCTTTATATTTGTAAGAGTTTAAATTTTTGTATAATGATCGGCAGTAAATATAAAAGAAAGTCTAAGTAAATGATAAATATGCAAATGCCATTTCATTTGAAAATAATTAAAA
>BPLQ01011939.1:893391-939374 GCA_021605075.1 Caerostris darwini | reverse complement strand
AAAATTAATTGCAGAAATAAAATAAATGCTTTAAAAAGGTCATTTCAGTAACTTTAAGGAATTGATTTTAATTTCTAGAAACTCTTTGGTGCTGAAGAAATTTTTAAATATGGAGATAACAATTTTGAGACGAAGAGTTTTTCAATATTAGAATAATAATTATTAAAAACTGTAAGCTATGAATGTTCAGTGTTATTTTAGGTATTATTTTCAACATAAAGCAAAATTCGTTCAATATCAAAGAAAAATAATAACAAAAATATTAAGGCATTATGATAGCAATAAATCGTAAATTGCAATATGTCCCATTTGCCATATAAGTTTTTCGAAATCATAAAATTCTAAAGTAGCATTATTTCGAAAAAAAAGAATACCTTAATAAATCTCTATAAATTGCCTCTTAATGGTAAGAAATAAAAATCTTGCCCAGTGGAGCATGGAACTATTATTCCATTAACATAAATTTGTTCACTTCTATTAATAAGTTGTTGTATTAAAATAAATATTTCAATAGAACAAATTGTTAATAGAATAGAACATATATTTGTTCAAACAAAAAGCAAAGCACTAATATTTTACAGAATTTTAAATATTTAGACCAAAATTAAGAAAAAATATTTAGATATTATTATATATTATAGAACAAATATATCTGTTAATAGAATAGAACAAAAATTTGTTCTATTAAAATAAATATTTTAATAGAACAAATATATCTGTTGTTTGAGTGCATAATTTTCCTTAATAGATAAGGTGTAAAGGAAATTAATATATTTAATTGCGATTAATATATGATGAGAAAAAACAATTTCAAATTTTAAAATTGAAAGAGTTCACGCTTTATTCAAATAAACATTTTAATCTAATTTTTAGATTTAATTTCAAGTTATTCCCCGATTAATTAGATGTTGAACAAAATAATCACTGTATACATTTATTTTTTAAAAGAGTATTTAAAATACATTGCTTTATAAATAAATTTAGGTTCTCACGGTTTCAGATTTTATACATTCACTTTAATGAACAGCTTTGTATTTAATACATTATTCCATTAGAAAACAGCATCAGATACATCAAAGATTTTTTTTAACGAGCCATAATTTAATTTAGAATTCAGGTTAAATTGATTCTTTTGAATAATTAAAGTGACAGCGTATGGGAAAAAGTTAAATTGAATTTCTTCATAACTGGCAGGCGAAAGAAAACATTTTTTTAACGAATTGCGACGTGTATTACTTAGCAAATTAAAGGAATTGGGTCAGCTAATATGCGTTCTGAAAGATAGTGCATCTTTTAAATATTTGTTTTCTTTTTCTTATTAACAATGATGGAAAAAAATATAATTAAGTCAATAAAAATAAGAGAAAATAAAGCAAAAAAGTCTTTTATTTTTTGATCTTTCTCAATATTATTTTTTAAGAAAATAACATTTTTTTTTTTTGTTTCAAGAAAAAATATCTATTTAAGTAATTGCAGAAACAAAATCTGTAATTACCAAGAAAAAAATAGCTCGCGACCACAAAGAAAGAGAATAATGTTATGTAAAAATAGAAAGAAACAAAAACGTTCCCGAAATTGCTCTTTGCTTTTAGTTGCTAACAAAGCTTGCTTGCTTTTGTTTGCAACCAAATTTTAATTAACTAAAAATCCAGTTTAGTATTTTAAATGGAATTAAAATAAATTTGCAATTAAATTAAAGTAATTAATAAATTTAACTTATTTTGTTGTAGGAAAAAAATTACATAAAATAGATCCTTTTTCTACCAAATTGTTTATTCAGAAATTACAGAACCAAATTATCATCGAAAATTTAAATTAAACAAAAAAATAAAATTCCGTGTCTTTTATAAACCCATAACATAACGTTTTAATTGAAATTTTTTTTGTATAACTATGATTTTATAGTTCTATATTTTTAATGAATTTATTGAAGAATAAAGCGAAACTTAAGCATATTAAAAAAATTGGATTTTATGTATTAAGTAAATAAAATAGAAAATACTATTCTCATTCCAGGATATTCGGCTAAAATTATTTCAATATCAAGTGGTGATAAAAACTTTATAATTGATTATATAATTGTTTAAATTCTTTGAAAAAAATCTTCTATACAATTTGGTTAAACATTGACTAAAAGGTTGATTTTTTATAGCTAAAGAGATTGAAGTTTCGTTATGTTTATAAAATTTTAAATTCAATAAATATCGCCAATAAATATAAAACGAAATTCTAAATAGATGATAAATATGCAAATACTATTTCATTTTGAAAATAACTGAGAATTATAATATGCTGAAATGTATTTTTTTTGTAAAATAAGAAACTGAAATCAAATAAATGTTTTATAAAGGAAATTTAAGTAACTTCTTCTTCTTAAATAACTAAATTAATTTAAATAACTTACTTAACTTTGTTGATTTTAAATTCTAGAAACTTGTTGATGCTGAAGAAATATTTAAATATGGATATAATATTTTGAGGCTTTCAATATTAGAATAATAATTAAGAACAGTTGTAAATTATAAATGTTCGGTATTATTTTAGGTTTTATTTTCAACATAAATCAAAATTCGTTTCATAACAAAGAAAAATAATAAAAAAATAATGAATTATAATAATAATAAATCATAAATTGAAATAAACCCTATACGCCATCTAATTTTTTGTCCGTCAAAACACCGAAACAATCAAGCACATTGAACACTACAGTTGATTTAAAGTGCAACTAATGACAAATACGTTGTCATTTCTATTCAAAATAACACTGGCAGCCGAATACACTTTCTTTATGCTGCTTAGAGCTTCATATATATATATGAAGCATTATATAGCATTCATATATATTATATTCATATATATATATATATATATAATTTGCCTCATAATGGTAAAAAATAATATCTTGCGTCATAGAGCATGGAGTTATTTTTCTATTAACATAGATTTGTTCTATTCTATTAACAACTTGTTCTATTAAAATAAAAATTTTAATGGAACAAATCGTTAATAGAATAAAACAAATGTTTATTCAAACAAAAAACAAAGAATAAACATTTAACAATATTGAAAATATTTAGAACAAAACAAAGAACAAAAATTTAAATATTATTATATATACTAGAACAAATATTTAGGTATTATTATATATTCTAGAAAAAATATTCATATTTTATTATATCTTATAGAACAAATATTTAGATATTATTATATATTCTACAACAAATATTTGTTAATAGAATAGAACAAAAAATTGCTTCTATTAAAATATTTATTTTAATAGAACAAGTATTTCTGGTTTTGAGTGCTTAATATTTCTTAATGGACAAGGTGTAAAAGAGATTAATATATTTAACTGTGATTAATATATGATAATAAAAATAATTTCAAATTCTGAAATCAAGAGGGTTCACACTTTATACAAATAAACATTTCAATTTATTTTTTTTTTATCTATTCTCAATTTATTTCCCTACTAATTAGATGTCGAACAAAATACTCACATTATAAATTTATTTTTAAAAACATTTAAGATAAATTCCTATATAAATAAATTCAGGTTCTCACCATTTCGGATTTTATCTATTTACTTTAACTGAACAGCTTGTATTTAATATATTATTCCATTAAAAAACAGCATCAGATACATCAAAGAATTTTTTAACAAGTCATAATTTAATTTAGAATTCAGGTTAAATTGATTCTTTTGAATAATTAAAAGTAACAGCGTACAGGGGAAAAACCTAAATTGAATTTCTTCATAACTGGCAGGCGAAAGAAGGCATTTTTTTTAACGAATTGCGCCTTGTATTACTTAGCAAATTAAACGAATTGGGTTAGCTAATATGCATTCTGAAAGACAGTGCATCTTTTAAATATTTGTTTTCTTTTTCTTATTAACAATGATGGAAAAAAAGTATAATTAAGTCAATAAAAATAAGAGAAAATAAGGCAAAAAAATCTTTTATTGTTTGATCTTTCTCAATATTTTTCTTTTTAGAAAATAACATTTTTTTTTATTCGAAGAAAAAATATCTATTTAAGTAATTGCAAAAGCATAATCTGTAATTATCAAGAAAAAATAGCACGCGACCACAAAGAAAGTTAAGAATGTTATGCAAAAATAGAAAGAAACAAAAATGTTCCCGAAATTGCTTTTTTCTTTTTGTTGCTAATATTTAGAAATTGCTTTAAAAGTAACAGTATAAAGCTTTCATAATTGATTAATAAAGCAGATCCCAAACAATAGATATAAAGTAAAATATTTAAATTTTATACTTTCTAACACTTAATAAATACTAAATGGGAAATGCGAATAATATAATATGGTGCCATGAAAAAGAAAACAAAAATTATGATTTTTACTAATAACTTACAGTTTAATTATTTATTCAAAAATAATTATTTACTCATAAATATTAAAGCAATTTTTTTAAATAAATAAATATTGTAACCGTGCTTCCTTCTACACACTGGCAGGAGATTCACCCTTTGACGTTCAGGAAATGATCAATTTGGCGTCAGAAATAGTCAGTCTTCAGACTCTCACCCGGGAGAAATATAGTGCAACATGCGCTCCCGCTGAGAAACTTTAGTTTAATTTAATTTTTTTAAAAATAAAGAAATATTGCAACCGTAATTCCTCATACGCACTGACGAGAGCTTTTCCCTTTGGCGTTCAGCAGAAATGATCAGTCGACCTCGATTGAGATTCAAATCCCGAAAAGGAAATATATTAAGTCCATCTCGGCACATTAGTTGGTCTACATGATCTCACCCGAAGAAGCAGTATATGTCGCGCACCTTGCGCGTAGCCGAGTTTAGGGTTTTCGGCTTAGAAGGGGAATTCTTCCACGAATCTATAATTATATGTCATTAAATGTGTTAAATAGTGTATGCCTCTAATTGTAGATGGGAGGTGTTTGTGCGAGTGTCAATAAAGCTACGAGTTCTCCAAACTGTGCCTCAAGTATCTCGAACCCAACAACATCCAGTTACAATCTGGATTCCCAAGTGCATGATTTTATTAAAAACTCGATTGAATTAAATATATATATAGTTGAAAGAAATGTATTCGAGTACCAAATAATTAATATAAATATTTATTTTGGGTTCTTTTAATTAATGCTAAGGCAATGGAAATTCAAATTATATCAACCCCTAAAATATTTGAAACAAATTAATTTTCACTATCAAAAAACAGTGTTTTTTCTAGATTAATTGAGTAAATTTCCAAATAAATAATAAATAACGGGATCCAAATCATCATCAATATAATTTTCACATATGTATTTTTTTTCGTAATATATTTCTTTTTTTTTTTTGTTGCAGTATCGTTATCAATAAATTGAAAAGAACATCTAATTCCTACTTGTAACAGAAATGTTAGATAAATTGAAATACTTTGTAATTGAAAGATAATAAACTATTGCTGTAAGTATGTGATTTTGTAAATATAACTTTGAAAAATAGCAGAACAAGGGCCGTTGGAATTTGGCTTCAAAGATTCTTTTCGCCAACGTCCGCCAAGTAACGGGTTGCAACTGTAAGTGAAATAAATTACAAATAATATAAGAAATTCTTCATTACATTAAACTTCATTCTAAACATTCAAAAACTTTTCGACTTATCACTAAATTGGCACCACAAAAAAAGTCACCAAATCCCAACGGCCAAAATTTCTTCTATTTAATCAGTCATTCAGTTAAAAATTATTGGCCAGTTATAATACAATAGCTGTAATGAACAGAGTTAATTTTTGTAGATAGATTTCTGAGCATACAAATTACATTAGATTAAAAAAAAATTAAAAGGAATGTTTAAAATTTATAATTTTTTTCTCTGTAAAATAATTTAATCTAAAAACAAAAAAGAAATGATTAATAAATTTAACTTATCAATCTATAAAATTTTTTTTCCAGAATCTCAAAAAGGAAGATCAAAGTTAAACCTATACTTAAGTTGCATATTCTTAAAAAAGCCACAAAGCGTTTTCCAATAATCTTAGAATTGAGCACTCTAACTCTACATTTACCATATTTCTCACAAAAAAGATAGATATTTAATGGTGTATCGCATTAAAATAATTTCTACCAAAAGTTCCAACGATTTAAGCAGTAGATGTATGCCGATAAAACTTTCAAATATTGAAAATGTTTCTTTCGGAAAGAATATTGATTTTGAGCTTTCTGAATACGAGTTCAGCATTTGACATAGAACAGAAACCTTTGCTAAGCCTATTTTAAGCAAATATTGAAGCTATTAGATATTTATTAAATTAAAAAAAATATCACTGAAATATCAATAAATAAAAGAATAAATAATAATCTTAACACTCATACATAAAAGCATTTAAATAAGTGAAAAAGAAGGAGATATTTTAGGCAAATAGAACATTATCGCTTAACTATATGCAAAACTTTGTAAATAAATATAGCATATAATATCTTTGACATTTTCTCCTGAATCCATCTGTTAATTAAGACATAAAAATCTTTTTCAATCTTCAATCTGTTTATCATTCATTTTGAAAAATATTTGATTGAAATAGATTACTGTGTCCAAAAGGTAAGACCAACATTCAATTTAAAATTCCCGGGGCTTATGGAATTGCAAATTTTTTTTCTTTTTTAGGTTTCTGGCACTGTCCTTGACATCTATGGGAAATTTGACGTCAAACTATTAATTAGTCTTTCAGTTAACCTTGGCTTTGTGAGACGCCAAAACTGATTCCGGCGATTTTTGAAATGTCTGAATGAATTGAGCAAAGAACTTGCATTCAATTTTGTTTGCGGAAACGTATAGAATGCTGAAGAAGGCATTCGGTGAGCATTCCTATATCGGAATGAAATGTCTAGAAGTGGTATAAACAGTTCAAAGAAGGCAGAGAACGCGTTGTAGATGAAGAGTCTTGAACTTAGTAATTAAATATCGCATACAATATGTTTGACATCGGGCCTGAATGGTCGAGAGGCTAGCGCTCTGGTGCTCGGTACGACAGGTTTCGGGTTCGAGTCCCGGCGGTGCCATGGATGTTTGTAGTGGTTCGGAATCCACTTTAAACCATAGGTCCCGGTCCTAATAGGATCATAGAGCATTGCTACTCCGCGTCCATATCTTCAAGTCACACGCGCATCCTGGGTAATGCAAAGTGAGTAACGTCTGTGCAGCCCTTGCCTTAAGGCATCCAAGACCAAGCTGTCTAAGTGGTTGCCAGCTGCATTAGAACAAAGAAAAATATGTTTGACATTTTATCCTGAATCGCTCTGTTAATGAAGACATAAAAATCTTTATCAATCTTCTTCAATCTGTTTATCTTTCATTTTGAAAAATATTTCGTTGAAATATACAAACCATCCTAGTTGAAATTTAATAATGTAAATTTCAATTTTTTTTTGTGCAAGTTAATATTAACCGTGGGGAGTTAACAACAATAAACATTTGTAAAGTCACATTAAACAATGCGGTTTTTCAATTGACATCAATTTGTAGACTTAGAAATTGGTTTTTTTATTTATATTTTTAAAATATTTCTGTTAATGTTGAATTAGCGGATGCTAATTTTAAACTCTGCAGAGATTTACTGGTAAAGCTAATATTTTTTATGTCATTAATGAATAATTTTGAATTTAAATAATTCAATATTTAATTTTATACGTACTGTCTCCCATAGAATCAGATTGTTTAAAGTTATGTTACCTCTGGAATATTTTATGATTTTTAATACTAAGAAATTTTACTTTTGACTCTTCAAGCTTGTTAACCATCTGTAATGGTTAAGCAATCCCCTTTCGTCATGTGGGAATATGGTATGACGCCTACACATTAAAAAAAGGAAGCCAGCAATGTGAATTGTAAAACATAAGTAAATATTTATGTTTTTTTTTTTTAACTTGAAGATCTTAAAGTGATGAAAATACTGTATTTTTCAAAAATCCTGGAAAAATTCATGATTTTTCTATTTTGATGTATTTTATGAAAGTTTTTAAATACACACTAGAAATAAAATGATACTGAAATTTAAACCATAATGGTAACTGAATCAACTAAAATACAGAGTTAATGTTGCGTATCAGAGCTTAATTAATAGAAACCTGTGAATATATTTTAATAATTTAATGAATTATATTTTAATGATTAAAATAAACAAAAACTAAAATATACTAAATAAACTAAAACATCTAGTTAATGCTGCATATTAGAGCTTAATTAATAGAAACCTGTGAATATATTTTAAATGATTTAAATAATTATATTTTAATGATTATTTTTCCAATGATTACAATATTCTTGTAGCTGATGTATTTTAATCAACATCTTTTTTATTATATATTAATACATGTAAAGGTAAATTTTAAGTTAAGGATGATTATTAAAAGAGCTTTCGCATAAAAACAATTCGAAATATTTTCTGAGACTTTGAAACATTTACTCACAATTTGGTTGTTTTATCTCAAATTATACAATTGGCTAATAATTAAAAAAATATTTTAAGAATAATATGAAACTAATACAACTAAAATAATGATTCTTCAATTTATTCATGTTTCTTTAAGAAAATATTCATTTTAAATTATTTCCTTTAATTTAATTTATTTTATTTAAAAACTTATCAAAAAAGCCCTTCTTATGTTAAAAATTATGATTAAATAAGATTATAATAACACTTCAGTGAAAACAAATTGTTCTGATTTAATATAAAAAAAATGTAAAACTTGCATTTTATGGAAAAAATTCCTGTCAGTAATATCAAGAGAAAATGCTTTAAAATAATGAACTAAAATCTAATATGCATTTTAAGTTTTATTTGCAAAAAGTAAAAATAAATTAACATCTCTTTTCGTGGATTTAATTCTTCGTTTTGTAACCTTTTCAAACTAAGTAATAAATTACAAAACTGTTTTGAAAAAACAATGTTATTTAACATAATACAAATATTAAATGTGAAAAGAGTCGAATAAAGAATTGTGAGATAAATATCTAAAATGAACTAATCGCTATTGTTTTGAAGCAAAAAGATTTTCTAATTAGAAAATTCTTTTTGATTTAGAACACCAAACACAATTCGAAATTTACTTATAAAAACCATTCTAATTAGAATTAAGCCTCCTAAGAATAAAAAGTTAATCCTGAGTTATGTTCTTTTTCAGCAAATATACATGACGCAAGTAAGTTTTGCTTAGGAAGAACTATTACTCATACTTAATAAAGGAAATAACATTGGTATCTTTTTTTAAAAATTATTTATATCACGAGCTATATTGCATATAAAATATTTTATTTACTTTCTTTCGAATATCGATCAGAGTGTGTTGTTTTTCTTCAGCTTACATAGATTTAGGTTTAATTAAAAACAGCTTTAGGTTCATTAGGGATTTGATTAAAAATTTAATATGTTTCTCAATTTCGATAGCGTAATATATTTCCGCAAATCTTTCTTCTGAACTTTAATTTATAATTTTGTGGTGTATAAGCAAAGAGGAAACGTCAAAAGATTACTATCATTTAATGTTTCAACTGCATCAAAAAAAATTTGTTTGAAGAATGATAATTTCATCAATTTTCTTTGTGTTTGACAAATACTTTTTAACATATATATATGTATTAATGATTAACATAATTAAGAATATTATAATCCTTATTCTTACGAGAAAGAATAATTACGATATTCTTACTTACCAAAGAATGATTACAATATTGCACAAGAACATTGTAATCCTTACAGTTTTTGTTAATGATTATAATATTCTTGTCACTGATGCATTTTGATTCACATTTTTTTAATTATATATTTATACACGTAAAGCTAATTTTTAGGTCGAGGATAATTATTAAGATAACTTTTATATAAAAACGATTCGGTATATTTTCTGAGACTTTGAAACATTCACTAACAATATGGTTGCTTTATCTCAAATTATACATTTGGTTAATAATTAAAAAATAAGGCATTTTAAAAATAATATGAAACTGATAAAAAATAATAATTCTGCAATTTATTTATGTTTCTTTATGGAAATATTCATTTTAAATTGTTTGTTTTATATTAAAAATAATAAATCATTAAATGTAATTTTACTGATATGTTAAAAAAACTATTAAATAAGATTATATTAATAATTTAATGGAAGCAAATTGTTCTGATCTAATGTAAAAAAAAGTAAAGCTGGCATTTTTTGGAAAAAATTCCTGTCAGTAATATCAAGAGAAAATGCTTTAAAATAATGAACTAAAATCTAATATGCATTTTATCTTTTATTTGCAAGAAGTAAAAATAAATTAACATTTCTTATGATGGATTTAATTCTTCTTTGTAACCTTTTTAAACTAAGTAATAAATTACAAAACTGTTTTGAAAAAACAATGTTGTTTAATATAATAAAAAACATTAAATGTGAGAAGATTGGAATAAAGAATTTTGAGTTAAATTTGTAAAATAAATTATTCGCTATTGTTTTTAATCAAAAAGATTTCCTAATTAGAAAATTCTTTTTGATTTAGACACCAAGCGCAACTAGAAATTTGCTTATAAAAACGATTCTAATTAGAATTAAGCCTCCTAAGAATAAAAAGTTAATCCTGAGTTATGTTCTTTTTCAGCAAATATACATGGCGCAAGTAGTTTTGCTTAGGAAGAACTATTACTCATATTTAATAAAGGAAACAACATTGGTAACCTTTTTCAAAAAAATTAATGATCTCATGAGCTAGTATAATGCATACAAAATATTTTATTCACTTTCTTCGTATATCGATCGGTATATACTGTTTTCCTTTAGCTTACATAGATTTAGGTTTAATTAAAAACAGCTTTAGGTTCATTAGGGATTTGATTAAAAAATTAATAGGTTTCTCAATTTCGATAGAGTAATGGATCTCCGCAAATCTTTCTTCTGAACTTTAATCTAGAATTTGATGGTGTATAAGCAAAGAGAAAGCATCAAAAGATTACTATCGAAATTTAGTGTTTGAACTGTATCAAAAAGAGTTTGATCAAGAGAGAGACTTTTCTTTATTTCTAAGCTGAGATACTACTAATTCACTAAGAAATAAAGAAATAATTTTAGAAAAAATATTTTTCATTTTTAATTTTAAATAAAAAATAATTATTAATTATTTAATATGTATTTTTGAATAAAAGAATTGATATAATTTTTTTTAAAGTTTTATTTGTATTTCTTTTCGAAACAGTGAATGAATAAGTGGCAACACTAAATATACAAAGAAATAATTTTTGGAATTAACGTTTTTATCTATGGCAACTGTGTTTATATTGCCTTATTAAAATGATCTGTCGCTGATAGAATATTAAAAATTTGACTGATATAAAACTTTAAGAATGCGGATTAAACTGAAACCTACCCGTGGGGAAATGTTCCGAAATATAGAACTTTATTTTACATTGATATTTGTCCCTAGAAGAACAAACCAAATTATGGCACTTATTGAAGGCAGCAACACAATGGAGAAATGTGCTAGTTTTAAATAAATACTTACCTCTGAAAAGAAAACGCTACAAACTAAGCTTTATTGTATCAACAGCAGTATTTTAAATGCCCAGGATTTCCTAATTACGTGCTCAAGTGCAAATAAACTAAACTTCTGCTAATGGCTGTTTCCTCTAGCTCCAGGAGTTTTAAGGAGTTGAGAAACAGTTGACCCGTTCACCAAACTATTTGTATTTACATTAAACGAAGCGGACAACACAGATGAGCGTTCTCAAATCGAATTTCACATCTCAGTGCTTCTTTGGAAACACTTGTTTCGATCACTTTAATTGAAACCAAATTGTTCTTCTATAAGTCACAAAATTCGGATTCGATTAGTTTGGATAATTGCAGATGTACCACAGGTAGAATTTGTTGCAAACTGGTACTGCTGCTTGCTACGGTGATCGGCATGTTGATACATTTGTTTATATTTTTATAAAGCATGGATATTATGAAAGACATTACTTGTTTTGGCTTAATCTTAAATGGAATTATGTTATTCAATAAACTCAAATGCTGTTAGTGCCATTTGAAATTAATTTAGCTTACCTGATAGGTATTATAATTTTAGTTTCTCATAATTTTTTTATTAAGGAAGCAGAATAAGTAATTTAACAAATTACATGCTTGATACTTATTTTTTATTTTTTCATTAAAATAATGTAAAACCTTAACTTACTTTTACTTTTACTTAACTTTTTTACGTCAAGAAAGGCGATGGGTCACTTGCACACTTGTTACTTGATCGTACTTGGCACGATTAAGATGCATTCTATTAACTAAAAGTAGCTAAAATTAATTAAAAGTAAATTAATAAACCTTTAATTAACTGTAAATAGACAAAAAATTATTTTACAGTAAATGAATATACAATTATATTTCATGATGTACATAAAAACTGAAAGTAAATTAAAGAGCGAATCTACGCTAAGAAAAACACGAAATGGCTGACAGAATATTTAATTAGTCATTATTAAGATGCATTCTGTTAATTAAAATTTACTAAAAATATTTAAAAATAAAGGAAAAAACTGTTAATTAACGGTAAATAAATAAACAAGTATTTTACAGCAAATAAATATACAAGTACTTATCATTACATAAAAAATGAAAGTAAAGTACAGAACAAATCTACCTTAAAAAAATACACAATATGGCTGTCAAAATATCGAATTAATTATTATTAATTAGTACTAATAATTTCATTAGATAATTAATGCTAATTAATTCACTAATTATTACTTAATGGAGATAGATGCATACAAAATTAATACAAAAAAATTAGAACGAACGAAGAATCGAAATGATCAAGTAAAAGTGTACAAATGGCCCATCGTCTTTCTTGGCGGTCGCCAGTTGTCGCCAATTGGCAGGCACCTCCAGCAAAACAATCACCTTATCTTTTATGCATAGACTATTACACATGATAGTAATTCCTGTAGTGAAGATGCATTATTTTGGTATAAATATTTATGTGAAGAAATTTACATTTTAATAAAAAGTGCAAAAAAACTTATTTCCTATTAATAAATTACAACATTATTTAAATTTAAAATTTCAATTTCGCTAGATTTTTTTTTTATTTTAACGTTGAACATTCCACGTATTTTCTCTCTTTTAATCTTAAAATAAAATCTAAATTATCAAAAAGTTTGCAAAACACATTTTTTCTTTTGCTTTCTTTTCAACAGAAGTCTTTATGATAATACGTTAAATAATTAAAAAAGAATACATTTGCAGTAGAACCTCTGTAAGTCGAACTTCAAGGGAGACGCCAACTAATTCGAGTTATAGAGTTTTCGACTTATGGAGGATTTCGACTTAGGCGGATTTTGTAAGGAAATATTCGACTTGTAGAGGTTTAGATTCTTTCTAACTTATTTTGAGTTCGAGAGGTAAAATAAATAAAAATTCAAGTTACACAGGTAATAAACATGCTTATTTGCAACTTTAAAATTATATTATGTACTAAAATGAAAAAAAAATAATAATTCCGAAACAACCTTAAAATTAAAAATATTATGTATTAAAAAAATCAGTTATTATTATTTATTTATTTATATATATATTTCTTTTATATATATATTTTTTATTTCATAGAATTGGTTATTCTATTTACTGTATACTCATACATTGTTTTCTAAGAAACAATGACGTGCATTGTCGGCAAATCCTTAAAGTCGGTAATTTATTTTTCTTCGAGCTATAGAGGTAATTAGTTTCAAATGATCGAGTTGTAAAATCAAACATTACTAATGTTCGAGATACAGAAGTCCAATTTTTTTTTTAGTTACGGAGGGAAAATATATATTAAAATGGCTTGTGGTGATTGACTAATTATTTCGACTTATAGAGGGTTGAAATTTCGAGTAATGGAGGTTTTGGGGCTTATAGGGAAGGGAACAAAAAATTTTTCGAGTTGTGGAGGTTTTCGACTTATCGAGGTTCGGTTTAAAGAGGTTCTACTGTATATTCTCCGAAATAATTAATAAAATGATTAGAAATGAAAGAGAAATTTTTCCCTCAATGATTCCTTACACCAATCAAAATGACTTTTTAAAAAATAGATAATGATGTCATTACAAAGAAAAAAATCAAGCTTCTTAATGAATACCCCCGTTTAAACTTCTATACATGATTTTCTAATAATTAATTTACTATTAATTAATAAAATATCAAAAATAATGAATCCATTAAAATACCAATTATTTATAGTGAAAGTGATTACATGAGGATTTAATTTATTATTTACTATCAACTAATTTCATCAGTGCAATGAATATTCATTCCGCAAACAAAATTTAAAGCAAGTTCTTTGCTCAATGAATTCAGACGTTTCAAAAATTGCCGGAATAAGTTTTAGCGTCTCACAAAGGCAAGCGTCACTCAAACACTAATGAATATTTTGACGTGAAATTTCACAGAGATGTCAAGGACAAAGCCAAAAACCTAAAAAAGAAAAAAAAATTGAAATACCATATTCCCGGGAGTTATAAATTGAAAAATGGATTTCCTTTTTGGACACAGTAGTGTCCTTTATAAATAACCACGACGACTATTTAAAAGCAATAACAAAACTTTGTATAGAACTTTATCAAAATTCAAATTCGGAGTATACATTACTCCTACTATTGCAAAACTTCTCTCTCAACTGACTTCTACGTTCATAACATTTATGGAAAACCTTTTCAAAAGAAAGATCGCCAATAAATTAATATATAATTTAATAGCCAAAGGAGCCAGATATTATAAAATGGAGCCAAATTATTAAAATATACTTATTGTTCTATTAAAATAATTTTATAATAAAAAAATCACTAGTGATTTTAAAAATTTTATTTAATATATAAATTTATGCCTTTTGACTTTTTCATTTTTGAATTTAATGAAAAATCTTGAAATGAAGTTTAAATCTATTTACATATTTTTTAAAATAAGAATTCGCAAATATGGTGTAAATGAAACGTAATACTGATCTATATCCATAACAAATAATAATTCATATTATAATTCTGAAAATAGTTTAAATAAAATTCTTTATCAATTTATTTTGTTACTTTTCGGAGTAGATACATTATCACAATTAGCAATGCCGTAACAGAATTTTCAATCGTTAATTGTATTTAAATTTCAGTATATCTTAATCACTTGAAAGTCATATCGTTAATTTTACACAAAGAAAACCATTATATTCAGAATCAAAATATCTGCTTTGTATTCTGCATTATAAACGAAATTAACTGAAAAGAAAAAAAAAAAAGAACCTTCAACAGTAAACAGAATTTCATGGTGAAATATCTTATTGCTATTGCGATACTTTTGTGCGAAGTTTATTCAGTTGGGAGTAAATATTATGAAGTAATTTGCAAGCCTTTTATAAGGATTTGTCCAAATTAGGTTGTTATATTTTCGTTGCCTTCTAATTGTTTTAAGACGAAATAAAATGATCTTTACGAGAAGCCTAACACAGTCCAAACGCTTTCATAAATTTTATGCGCCTGAATATATTTTTCAATTGCTCTGTTTTGTCTTGAAATATGTTCGTAATTAAGGCCCATATTGTAATTCTTTCGTGATGTGATAAATGTTTATCCCTGCGTTGAAGCATGCATGTTTTATTGAAAAATAAGCGAAGAGTGCTCTGGAAAAGTATTATTTCTAGTGACTAGTTCCTTAAAATCTAGATAGCACTGTGATATCATCACTAATTATGGAATACTTAAGGACACAATGTTATAAATTACATTATTGACTAGACTTTGTTATCTACAAAGTTCTATAAGAGAGTTAATAACATAAAAATCTTAAATGTTTCTGAAAATTTCGTAATTTTAACGTCATTATGTCATTATGTTCATTTCTACTTAAAATATTTTTATTCCATTATTATTTGAAGTATAACATTAATTAATGGTGAAATAAAAGTATAATAGTATGATTATATATTTGTCACAGTAAGATGTGTATGTATGGAATAGAAAATACAAAAATGGTTGTGATATCTATCATAATTCAAATATCAAATATCTTTCTTATTTTGATAAAAAATGTTGAGTTGTGAGGCTAGAAAGTATTAATGATATTACCAAATACACTCTATCTCATATTTGTATATTTTCAGAACACCACGAATTAACTGAGCGAAAAGTAATTTGCAATTCTGGATTGAAACGAGTATTTCGTGGTTTCTTGTATTATTTTATGCCAAATATGAGTTACCTCATGATATCATACATCTGACAACAGTCATTCTATCGCGATTTCATATTGTCCTGCAGATATTTGATTTGATGTTCTTCGGTACCTAAAAGAAGGGTGAGGAACTGCAAATTATTAATTGTTCATTGACTTCTCTCTGATTTGCTTTCCGTTATATCGAGTTCTGACGCCCTAGAGTATAAATGTTATTAATCCTTAATAGACCATGTCGAATATCCGCTACTATATATTTTTATATTTTGAGAACACCACGAATTAACTGAATCGAAAAGTAATTTGTAATTCTAGAATAAAACAAATATTTTAGGATTTTTTGTGTTATTCTAAGGCAAAGATGAGTTTACTCCAGATATTGATATCTGACAACAGTCATTCTATCGCGATATCATGTAGTTTCTATTTACCTGTGGGACTTCTTACTGATTAGCCTTTGACGTGAAATTGAACTTGTTGCTGTGGCTATTCAACAACGGTCGATTCGTTGCCACTCTTTTATAAAAGCAGTCATATTGTTTAACTCCAAGAATGCAGTTCAAACCCTTTTGAATAGTCAAAATAGTTCCCAGAGAATCTTGGACTGTAGGCCTTTGCTTAAGACACTGGCACATAGAATGTCTTTCCTATGGATTTCAGCTCTCAGTGAAATTGTGGGCAACGAAAAAGCTTGATATACTAGATAAGAAAGGAACTTTGACAGAACAACGCATTAATCGACCGCTTTCATTTCATACTATTAAATTGTTTGTCAACTTGACTCTTAAGAAAATTCTTAAACAAGATTTGATTCAACACGCTATAGATAAGAGATATAGAATTCTAGGGTTAAAAATTATAATTTGAAAAAACTAAAAAACACGCTTTTAAACTATAATATTTAAATGAGGTCCCGGTACGGAGGACTGGAACTATAGTTCTTACAATAATTTAATTGTGTGTAAAACAAAGGTTAAATGCGAATATGTCGAGCCAGCCAGTATTCGGACAGGTAATCTCCTGATCCGTAGTCAGGCGCGCTATCCGTAGTGCCACTGTCCCACGTAGGTTTGAATGTCTTGGGTACTTTCATTCTACATGGGTTAAATTGCTCTTCGTAAGTGGAAATAAAATCACTAATCCTGGCGATCCTAATTAAGATGAAATAATAAGCTTATCAAAATATTTTATTGTCGTCAGTCCTTGATAAGTCTGCAAAATCTGATCGCTTAAAGTAAGGCAAAATCGAGAGCAAAGAGTCAGTTACAAACAATCATACACGTGAAACAAATAAAAGCGTATTAAAAAGAACTATTCCCAGTTTTCCAAGGACGACAGCGGTGGCTCTATTTAGATGTTTCACTGGTCACGATTGTTTACTTGACCACCTCTATAGAATTGGAGTGGTGGATTGCCCTAAACTATGTTTTGTATGACTATAGTCAGCCTGTGACATTTGAACATTTAAATAATTGCAATGTACTTTTCCAGTATGAGGACATGGTCAAAAAGAACTAGAGAGCCCGTGAACTAATGGCTTAGGTGCCTATGTTTGGCATTTGTAAAATAAAAACAAATTTAAAGTCAATTCCTACTTTTTTTTCACTATATTGCAGAAAGTCCTTTATAAATAATTTTCATTCACTTTTTTAATTTTATCTGGCGCCATCTATTGGCACATGCAACTTAAATCTAAAAAAAAACTAAAATTAATGAATTAAATTTAATTACTGAATTAATATTTGAAAAAACTGTATTAACATCAAGTGTCCTCCACTAAAAGTTAAAAATGTATTTGAACTTGAGTGGATGAATAAAAAGTGTTTCATGAACGATTGTAAATTTGAATAAGATATATATATATAGCGAGAGTGCGAGCTAATAGAAGGAATTGAAAAAATAAAAACAGCAGAGTAAACACGTATTGATCATAATTTTAATAATGCATATGAAAAAAGTGTTCTGAAATAAAACAGTGTTTGAAAAAACAAACAAAATGAAAATTATCTAGTGACTGGATGATATTATTTTTATTTTAAAAAGGTTCATACATTGGTACACGATTGATTTTGCAGTTAATCAAAAGGTATTTTATCCAGAAAAATTCGAGTACTTTGTAAGCATGGCGAAGTTGTTTTGTGCACGATTTTATGTAGAAGTATTGCACAGAAAGGTTAGGGTGCATCTTTAGAATATCAAGAGCTGAGTATTTTTTAACGTTAATTACAGAATTCTGAAAAGAAAAACCACGTTTAATTTCACTCAGTATAAAAAATATTTTTATGATCAATAAATTTTTTTCTCTTACAATAACAACTTTCAATTTTTTTTCTTCTTTTTTATCATACAATTTTTATTTTTACGTTAGGGAAAGAAAGGATTTCTTGAAGAACATTTTTCCATTTCATAAGATATTTCAGCTCCAATTTTGAAATTACTCTACAGACTTCATTATCATATTAATTTTTATTCTACAAAACTAAATAACATATTTTCTAAAAATTTATTTTATAAAACTGAATAATATATATTTTACAAAAATATATTTATAAAACTGAATGAGCAAGTGTATAATACACGAGTTAAAAATTGAAATTTTTTAATACATAAAACATGTCGTGAGAGCCACAAATTGTTTTAATGATTATTTTATAATCAGTAAACGAAGAATGCTTTTTAACAATAATATTATGTTTATATATACATTTTATATTTACTTTAAAATATTATGTTTCACAGCGTGGGACTTCTGGCTATTCCCTAAACTCAAAAGACCACTCCGGGGACACCGTTTTGAGTCGATTGAAGAGTTTTGAAGGCCATCCCTGCAGATGACTTTTTAGCATGCACCGAGGATTGGAAAAAAAGTTGACATAAGTGCATTGTGTCTGGAGGAGATTACTTTGAAGGCAGTGAAATAAATTTGTAAGAAAAAATAAAGAGTTTTTGAAAAAAAAATAATAACTGGTCTAATTTTTTGGGTGATCGTTTAGGTTCTGGTGATGTAACATATTTCTAAATCTAACGTATAATCATGATGGCTAATATTCTATAATAAAAATAAATAAAACAAAATATAATCTTATTTTTATAATTCTAACACTACACATTTTCGATTTTCGTGCGAAAAAAAAAATTATTATGAAACAAATCTGTATTAAAAATATATTTAAAAAATATTTAAATATAGGTTTCATATATATTTTTTTAAAAACCTTTATATTGTTTGCCATTTAGATATTTTATGCAAAATGATTGGATACATGCCCAATAAAACCGTTTTTTTTTAAATAAAAAAAACTACTCATTCTTTGCGTAACAAATACATTGTTGCTATCTAAGCATCTATTTTTCTTTTCTTTTCTTACAAATAGAACTCTTATTAGCAACATTTCTTTCTTACCATAATGCAATCCTTTTGCTTTTGAAATCTAAATCTACCTTTGATTTGTATACCTGATTATTTAAAAGGGCTCTCATCGTTCTCTTTATTAAGAATGTTCTTCAGAGCATGCACTGTTGCGATGGGAAAGGTGGAATCACCATGGCAACCGCGCTGTAACTGAAATGGGAGACCTCTGAGATAAGAGGGATCGAGATGCTAAAGTAATTTGGAGAAAATAAAGAACCACAAAGAAAGAAATTTGAGATTTTTAATGCGAACCTGAATATATACCCTTCTGAATTAATTTAGATCAATCTAATATCAGTAACAAAATAATGATGAGCAAAGGTTTAGCTGTTGTTTCGTACATTTTGTGTATAGCTGCTTTGCATCACAATTCTACTGATATTTATTCTAGCATATTCTTGTGGTTGTGATAGAGGAAAAAAGATGCCTTTTTTTCTATGCAGGTATGGCAAAGGTTACCGTTTCATAGAAATATTTATGCGTCTGTCACAATTTATTTTGTTCTAATGCAGCTGGCAAACACTTAGACAGTTGTGTTCGATGCCTTAAGCAAGTGCTGCGCCGACGTTACTCATTTAGCACTACCCAGGAGATGCGTGTAGTTCGAAGATAAGCTAAAAAAGCGGAGTAACACTACCCCCGTAACGCTGATGTTTGACGGGGCCTACGATTTACAGTGGATTCCAAACCACTACAAACATTCATGGCAAATACAAGTTCGTCATATCGCACATTTAGCAACAGGCATTCTATCAAAATTGTATGTTGTTTTAGAGAACTTAGAATCAATGTCTTCCAGTGCAAAAAAATTCTACAAATTATTAATTTCTTTTGACAGATTACATTTATTTAGTTATTTATTCAAAATGAGTAAACGTAAAGACATTTCAGTTATGTATAAGGTGATCGTCTAAACCTAAATTTATTCTCGAATTTCTATAATAAAAATAAATAAAACAGAATAAAAGCTTCGTTTTCAAGATTCTAATAATAACACATTTTCGATTATTATGCAAAAAAAAAAATAATAATAATAATAATAATATTGTTCTGAAACGAAACTGCATTAAAAATGGATTTTTTACATATAAGTTTCATATATTTTTAAAAACATTTATATTGTTAAAGTTTGCCATTTAGATATTTTAATATTTATGCAAAATGATAGGATACATGTACAATAAAGCAGTTTTTTTTAAATAAAAAAAAAAACTCATTCTTTTCGCAACAAATACATTGTTGCTATCTATACATCTATTTTCCTTTTCTTACAAATAGAACTCTTATTAGCAACATTTCTTTCTTACCATAATGCAATCCTTTTGCTTTTGAAATCTAAATCTACCTTTGATTTGTATACCTGATTATTTAAAAGAGCTCCCATCGATCTCTTTGTTAAGAATGTTCTTCCCAGCATGCACTGTTACGACGGGAAGGGTGGAATCTCCATGGCAACCGTGCTGTAACTGAAAAGGGAAACCTCTGAGATAAGAGGGATCGAGATGCTAGAGTAATTTGGAGAAAAATAAAGAACCACAGAGAAAGAAATCTGAGATGTCTAATGTGAACCTGAATATATACCTTTCTGAATTAATTTAGATCAATCTAATACGAGTAACAAAATAATAATGTGCGAAGGTATAGCTGTTCTCTCTTGCATTTTGGGTATAGCTGCTTTACATCACAATTCTACTGATATTTATTTTAGCATATTTTGGTGGTTGTGATAAAGAAAAATTTTTCAATGCAGGGATGACAAAGGTTACAGTGTAATTAAAATATTTATGCGGATGTCATATTTTTTTTCTAATACAGTTGTTAAACACTTAGACAGTTGTCTTCGATGCCTTAAGACAAACGCTGCACTGACGCAAATTGAAACATAATGAGCTATTATTTTTATGTTTGCTATTATTCTTACATGTAAACATAAATAATATCATAATTATGATACTAGAAGCACATTGCAAAGAAATATATAACACTAAAAATGAAATATTAAAAATATATGAATACGAATGAAATAAAAAAAATATTTACTTTACTAGTAAATATTTGTTGGCGATATTGGTTTCTCCACTCTTTCACACAGCTTTTGCAAATCGATCTCAATTTGGGTATTTGCACTTCGTAATGGGTGTTGCGTCCGTTATGTTTGAGCGTGTTCTGTGTTTGGCCAATTTCATTTTCGGAAAAAAAAAACGTTTCGCAGGTGTCAGTTGAACCAAAAGTGCTAAGAACTTCAGCTAAGAGTCTGGTTCCCTCTGCTTTCGATAATCAACTGTGCGTATCTAGGGATGGTCACTTAAAGTAAAACATAGAACCTGTTATATTAGATATTCCAAGATGCACGCGCATCATGAGTTCACAGAATATAATTTAATTATTCTGTGTACTCCTAATTGTAAACTCATCGATAAAATCATCTGATAAGATCTGTCCTATAATCGCAAGAATATTATTTTAAAATCAAAGTTCATTTTTCCTCATCATTTCGACAGTTCATTTTTGAGTACAGGGATGAACACCTGATGTATTTTTTATACACTGTTTTTCACTTCTTTGGCCATCACGAAATAGATATATTTTGTAAAAGTGTAATAAATCTCACGGGCTGCAAAAATATATAAGGCGGGCCGCAGGTTGGCCACCCCTGGCCTAGAATGTCCCAAACATGTACTGGGTTCATGTACTTGGGCTCAGGTCTGAGGACATATGCTATCCAATCTTTTCGAATGATTCTTTCGTCTAAAAAATATTTGGCCATGAACACAATGTGACCTGGCGTTATCCTCCTTGAGAATGAATTCATCTCAGATTCTGCAGCGTAAAGAAGCACAATGGATCTGAGGATTTAATCCACTTATTCATATCCGGGGCAAGCGTTGTAATTTTTCCTTTTTAACCTCTTTTATTCCATTTTTGTTAAAAAAGTTGTCTATTATATGGTTATTTCATACCAAACTCCCGATATCCTTTAATTGTTTTGAGCAGTGTATGTCACATCCACCAATTTTGACTTTTAGATAAAATGTAATATATATAGAAAAACATATACTAGCATCAACCAATGGAGCCTGATGGTCGAGTGTTGTTTCAGAATCTACTTTAAACTGAAGGCCTCGGTCTAATATGAGTGTAAGACGTTGGGTGTTGGGTTGACAACCTACCTCGTTAAAAGAAAATATTTGCCAGTAGGCAGACTGCTTTGGACCATCATGGGATTGTTGCGCCAATGAAAAAGAGGCAGAAACATCAACCAATATTTTTTAAATTTATGTTTGCCAATTTATGAAGTCACACTTATTAAATGTTTTATATTATTCAACTTGATTATATTTCAGATACGTCGACTGAATTAGAATAACATTAAAATGACGAAAACTGATGTGGCTTCCATGATTTTTTTAAAAAATTAATTTAATATGAGAATATTTAAAAATTTTTGTCAAAAAAATAAATATGTCTACAATCTATCGAGAGACAGAAACATATCTAGTTTAATTTTCTCAAACTTGGATTTCATTTTTTTTCAATTTTTAATTTTTCATTATTAGATGCAATTATTTCTACTGAATTAATTGCATCTAATATACTGTTCTTTTAAATAATCTAATATACTTGGCCGCGAGACTATCACACGAGAGGAAATACAGAGCAACTTTGCACGCTTAGAAATGTTTAGTTTATAGTCTCTCATCCCGTGAGGAAATATATTCAGGACAACACTGCTTATTAGTTGGACTACAGGCTCTCGCGCGGAGAAGAAGTCTATTTCTGGCATCCTGCGCTTAGCCGAGTATCGGTTTTCGACTTAGAAGTGGAATCCTTTCACGAATCTATAACTATATGTCTTTAAATGTATAGTATAATAAACATTGTATGTCTGTAATTGTATGTGTGTAGTGTGTCAATAAAGCGTTAATTCTCCAACCTGTGTCTTAACTATTTCAACCCAACCCCACCCAATTACAATCTGGTTGGCCAACCTGCATACTACATTATATAATTTAATAAAATTGATATTACTTTACTGTATCTCAAAATTAAGAATGTAAGAGTACATAAGAAAATTCGTTTACAAATTCTTTGGTAAAAATATCTGCCCACAATCTCTTGAAAGACAGCACACGCTGATTTTAATGCATTTCGATAACCAAATATATCCTTTTTATTGGCCACATTTCAAGTTAAGGCAAGATTTTAAGCCAGTCTTGAATAATTTATTATCAAGAACAAACATATTTTGTTTCTTGAAAAAGCAGAAAGAAAAACAAGTTTTGAATTCTAAAAGAGATACCGCAGTACGTGGGCTTTAATTCATTTTGGTGAGAGTTGTTCACAAAAACAAAAAAAACTCGCTTTGAAATGCACTTTTTTGGGAGTTGTGACATAGTTACTTTAATTCAAGTATCTCCGAATGCTGTTTGAAGAGGGGAAAGTGAAAAAGAAATTCGGTTCTGCTTCATTCGTATGTGTTTCCATGTTTTTAGATACTATTTCCGAAATGATTTGCTTTGAGGATATCATAATGAATTTTTTTTTATAAAAAAAAAAATTTGTATGACGTTTTTCAAAAAAAAATTTTTTTAGTGGTTTGTTTCCAAAATTTATCAGGTTTAATATTTGAATTTTTTTTTGTTTTTTTTCATTTTTTCTTTGTTTTTTTTAGTGGCTTGTTTCCAAAATTTATCAATTTCAATCTTTTAATAATCTTGTTTTTATCTATTTTTAATTTGTTTTATGATATCTTTTTAACTTGATTTACGAAATTAATAAATATTTTTTTAATTACGACGGATATACCACAAAATATAAAGATATCCACAAATAAAAATATAAGTAAAAAAAAAAAAAAAAAAAAATCAATGACAGTATATTAATAACATCAAATAAATGGTAAATTAAAAAAAAAAAAAAACATCTAACATTGCAAAACAGAAATAAAAAAAAGAGAAAGAGAAAGAATGTAATAATTATTAAATAATGAAATTTCCAAAAGGCTGTAAAAACAGTCTTTTTATTTACTAGTTGACATAGCCCGACTCGAAGGTCAGTTGCAACGCGCATGGCTGGTGAGCATGAGGACTGAGGTAGAATCCGCTGTCGGCATTGTTGTAGACACTAGAGAGTTTTTGCATACCGTATTTTGGATGTCCGTTAGCTTTTTCTCCTTAGAGCGCATGTACATAGGAAATTGCGCATGCGTATCTGTAATAATATTTCCTATGAGCATGCGCGCTAGGGAGAAAAAGCTAACGGACGTTCAAAATATGGTATGCAAAAACTCTCTAATGTTTCAAAAACGAGGAGACTCGATGATGTTTGCGATCTTCAGCCTCATGCCTCTTGAGTCCGACTACCTCATGAGTGTTTTCCTGGTTTTCTCAAATACAATACGCAAATGCAGGGTAATCCCCTACCCTGAAAGTCCTCCCGGAAGGCAGTACCCTTCTTTTGCTAATCATTTTTTTGAACGTTGAAAATAAAAATTCAATTCAATTTAATTTAATTTAATTTAAATTAAATTTAAAGGAAATTTAACTACTAATCACCCATCAAACCCTTTTCGTAAAGATGAAGTAATTTTTTAAAAAAAATGTAAAGATAATATACACAAAAAAAAAACCCTGAAATTTTTCTTAAAAATTTCATGAATATGCAAATGAAATATACAAAATATATCAATATAAGCGAAATAAAAAAATAAAAACATTAAAAAATATTTATTTTAATAAAATAATATTTCTTCCTCCACTCATTATGAATTCGCGGAATAAAATTTAATTATTCTGCGAACTCATAATTGTAAACTCAAATAAAACAGGCAATATCTGTCCTATATTCGCCAGAATATTATTTTAAAATTAAAGGTAATTTTTTCTCATAATTTTGAGACTTAATTTTTGAATATATGGATGCACACAAAATGTATTTTTTTAATACATTGGTTTTCACTTCTTTGGCCATTATAAAATAAACATATATTTTGTAAAAGTGTGATAAATCTCAAGGCGCCGGAAAAATGTTCAAGGCAGGCCGTGCATTGCCACCCTTGGTTTAAAGATTGCAGTTGTTTGACTAGTTAGCCAAAATACTTTTTATAAACCTATGTTTTTATTAATATAATCAAAACTCTCTTGTGTAGAGCACTCATGTCAAAGCTTATATTATACACTACTGGGTATTAAAATTGCTACACCGAGAAGACTGCATGCTACAAACGTAAAATTTAAACGACAGGAAGAAGGTGCTGTGATATGTAAACGATTAGCTTTTTAGCGCATTCAGACAAAGCAGGCGTCGGTAGCGACACCTACAATATGTTTAAATGAGGAAATTGTTCAGCCGGTTTCTCATACGCAAATTGCATTTGAACGTTGTTGCCCTGGTGAAAAGTTGTTGTGATGCCGCGCGTAAGAAGCAGAAATGCGTACCAGCACGTTTCTGATTTTGATAAAGGTCGAATTGCACCGTATCCGGATTTCGGTTTATCGTATCGCGTTATTGCTGCTAGCGTCGGTCGAGATCCAATGACAGTTAGCAGAATATGGAATAGATGGGTTCAGGACGGTAATACTAGATCTCAACGGCCCACTATCTCTAGCAGCCGAGAAGACAGGCATGTTACCCGCATGCCTTAAGGGATCGTGCAGCCGCATCACGAGCCCTGTGTCTAGAATTGGGGTCGTTTGCAAGGCAGCTAGTGTCTGCACGAACAATTCCACGACGTTTGCAGCAGCATGTACTCTCAGCTCGGAGACCATGGCTGCGGCCACCCTTGACGCTGCATCACAGACAGGAGCGTCTTCGATAATTAACGACGAAACTGGGCTCACGAAGGGCGAGACGTCATTTTTTCAGACGGTTGATGAGCTGTGGCATCGTGTTGAAGCTGCATGGGCATCTATACCTGTGCATGCCATCCAATCTCTGTTTCACTCAGGCGTATAAGTGCTGTTATTACTGCTAGAGGTGGTTATTCTGGGTACTAATTTCTCAGGATCTATACACCCAAATTTATTGAAAATTTAATCACTTGTTATTTCCGGTATAATATATTTGTCCAATAAATATCTTTTTGTTATCTGCATTTCTTCCTGGTGTAGCAATTTTAATGGCCAGTACTGTATTTAAATAAAAACTATGAATTCACGCATTCAGACAAGCATTAATAACTATTAAAAAGTACAGTAAAAACACTAATAAGGACAATTAAAAATTTAAGTTACATTTCGATATACAAAAGAAAAAAAAAGTTATTGTTTTAACGTTCTGTTATTACATAACATGTTTTTTTGATAAACATTTCTTGTATAAATAAATATCATTGTTCAAATCCCAAAAGATAGCCTACAATATCAGTTTTGTCAAGACAAATTCAAGTTTCCGAAATTTATGCAGAAAAACAATCATCCAATTCTCTGGAAAGCGATTTTTTTTCTCAGTATTATTACTGTTTTTTAGGGGGGGGGGATAGACCTTTGTTACGTTTGACATTTATACTTCTTTTTGTTCTAACTAGTTGTTTTCTACACTTAAGTCTTAATTGAGTGCATTAAAAATGCATTCTTTGTAACTTAACTGTACATTTTTCTTAGACGTTATGTTTTCTAGGAAAAATGTATATGAAACCTTTATTACTGCAGCAAAAATAAATAAACGAACTTCTGTACATATTCTCAAAGCTATTTGTCTATTTTTAAGAAAGTAATTTTATTTCTATTTCTTGACATTTATACAGTATGCATAAAATTTCTGTTTTTACAGCTATTTATTTAAAGCAGGTTTACTCGGTCTTCTGGGCGGCACACGCACACATCCCTAGAAATTGTCTAGACATTGTAAGTTATCTATTCTTCATTTATATATGTAAACGGTATTTAAAAAAAATGAAATGTAATGCAAACATATGTAAAGAATTGATTACGTTAATTTAAGGAATATTTTATTATTTGGTTCAATGTTTGCAGTAACTATTACAAAATGGAATAGTAAAATGTTTCTATTTATCGATTTATTTAAATTCAATCCTGAAATATTAGTTCACTGATATGCATTGATCCAATAGCCTTGCATATTTGAATGTAATACTGTAAAAAAAGAAAGACCAATTATTATTTTTTATTTTCAAAAACTGTTTATTTATTCTTCCAAATTTATTTCATCGCTTTCAAAGTAATCCCATCCGGACACAATGCACTTATGCCAACTTTTTTTCCAATCCTCAATGCATGCTAAAATGTCATAGGCAGGGATGGCCTTCAAAGCGATTCACGTCGAATCTCTTCAGTCGATTGAAAATGGTGTCCCCGGAGTGGTCTTTTGAATTTAAGGAATAGCCAGAAGTCGTACTGTGTGAATACGGTAGTTCTGGACCGATATGGGTTTCATTTTTGGCAAAAAAGTCACGAAGAATCAATGCAGTGTAAGATGGCAAATTCAGTGTTTTCGGTACCAATCGAGATTTGACGCGTTTGAGCCCCAAAATGGAATTGACCGATCCTTTTGAAATTCCAACATCATCAGCATGGTCTCTAATTGTAAATCAACGGTTTGCAAGCACCAAATCCAAATCCGCCATCAAAATTGAATGCAAGTTCTTTGCTCAATGAATTCAGACAATTCAAAAAACGCCGGAATCCGTTTCAGCGTTTCACAAAGCGAAGCGTCACTCAAACACTAATGAATATTTTGACTTGAAATTTCACACAGATGTCATGGACTAACCTAAAAAAGAAAAAAAAAATTGAAATTTTATAAACCCCGGGAATTTTAAATATAAAATTGGTTTTACTTTTCTTCCACAGGAGTATGTAAAGAATTGATTACATTAATTTAATGAGTGTTTTATTATTTACTTCAATGTTTGTAGTAACCATTACAAAAGCGAACTGTAAAATGTTTCTATTTATCGATTTATTTAAATTCAATCCTGAAATATTAACAGTTGGGCTGACATGTTCATAGGCTGACACATAGATGGTGCTACTAGTATTAAATCCATATGATTTTTAGTTAGCCCTAACCTTCAAAAGACATGTGTATAAATTTGACAGCTGTTGCACTATTAGTATGTGAGTTACAGCATTTTTAGTGAAGCAACTTTTGTTAGTTTGAAAAAATGGATAAAAAGGAATTTCGTGTGTTAATAAAGCATTGCGTTTTGGCAAAAAAAAAAATACTATTGAAAGTGTTGGACATATCGTGAATGAATATTTGGATATGCGAAAGCTCTGTTCAAAGTGGGTGCCGCGCAGAGCTCACAATCGATCAAAAGCAACAACGCATTGATGATCCTAAGCAGTGTTTGGAGCGGTTCAATCTTAATAAACCTAAATTTTTGCTTCGACATGTGACAATGAATGAAACATGGCTCCATCATTTCCCACCGGAGTCCAATCGACAGTCAGCCGAGTGGACTGCACGTGATGAACACTAAAAATGCTATAACTTCACTTAAAATGCTATAACTCACATACTAATAGTGCAACAGATGTCAAATTTATACACGAGTCTTTTGGAAATTAGGGCTAACTAAAAATCACATGGATTTAATACTAGTAGTGCCATCTATGTGTCAGCCTATGAACTTTTCAGTCCACCTGTTAGTTCACTAAGATGCATTGATCCAATAGCCTTACATATTTTAATATATTATCTAGTAACAACCACATATCCTTTGTTGACAGCAGTTTTAAAATGGAATCAATTTTTTGGCTATAAAATGCATAATGAATTCTTGAAACAAATATTTTGCTAATGGCTACTGAAATGCTGCTCATAAAGTCCGCTCATTACATCGAGTTTCCAATAAATTAGAAAACCGAAAAAAATCTATATTTCTAATATTTAAATCTTCAGTTATTTTTTATAATATTAGAGACACATTATATTCCATGTTTTAATCTATCACCTCATGTTTCACATTTAATCTTTCACGTTTAATCTTTCACTAAGTAATAATTAAATAAATTTATGGTATTATTTTAAATAAGTGCAATATTTAATGCAATTTTGTAACAAAAAAAATTAATAAATTTTTTTAATATTTTACTTTTTGATTTTTTTTATAAATGAATAAATTACGGTAATAAATATTTGATTAATTAAACACAATAGTCGTTGATATAAGTCCGTTTTGAAAGAAGTTCAACTTTATATACATCCTACTTGGATGCGATAACTTTTGTTGGCATACGACCTATGTGTAGAATACGACATTTATTTGATATACGACCATTGTTTGATATACGACCTTTGTTTGATATACGTCCTTTGTTTGGTATACGACTTTTGTGTGAAATACAACCTTTGTGCGAAACAGTTTGTTTGTTTGATATGAAATACGACCCTTTGTGTGAAATACGACCTTTGTGCGAAACAGTTTGTTTGTTTGATATGAAATACGACCCTTTGTGTGAAATACGACCCTTGTTTGATATACGTCTTTTTTGGAATACGACCTTTGTGTGAAACGGGATGTTTGCTTGATATACGACCTTTGTGTGAAATACGACCCTTGTTTGATATATGTCCTTTGTTTGGAATACGACCTTTTTGTGAAATACGACCTTTGTGTGAAGCAAGATGTTTGTTTGATATACGAACTTTGATATGCAACCTTTGTTTGGTATACGACCGCTGGAGGCAAAATATTTGCCAAAAACTTTGCAACGAAGTATTTCTCCAATATATTAGTTTACAAAGCAATCAGTGGAAAAAAGGAAAGTAGGGTTTTGAGTTTGCAAAATCTTTTTATTAATGTACATTGTTATGTAGCATTATAAAATTATTTTATAAAAGAGCGCAATGCATTAATGATTAACTTTTCACAAATTTAGTATTCTATTTTTACAGTTTTAAATACAATAACCTTAAAATAAAAGCAACAGACTAATTTCATTACAATGATATCAAGTTCCAAAGTAAGTTTTAATTCAAAATTAAATTCATTCATACCTATGCATTTAACATGCATAATAATGACTCTGTAATATTATATTTTTTATTAGTATATTGTAACGAAAGTATCAGAAAGTATTTTTATTTCTTTAGTTAAGAAATTTTTCAGCAATATAAAACAAGGTCTTACTTAAAAGAAAAAAACAAGTAATATAAAAAAAAAAAAAAAAAAAAAATTTAAAATCAATTTCTACTTTTTTCCCCACTATATTACAGAAAAGTCCTTTACAAATCAAGTTGAAATTTTCCCCTTACATCTGGCGCCATCTATTATTAGATAAATGCAACTTAAATCTAAAAGAAACTATAGTTAATTAATTAAATTTAAAACTAAAATTAATTAATTTAATTTAATTACTGAATTGATATTTGAAAAATTTGTATTCACATCCAGTGTCATCCACTACAAGTTAAAAAAAATGTATTTTAACTTGGGTGGATGAATAAAAAGTATTTTAGGAACGAATTGAAAATGGGAACAAGATATATATAGGGAGAGTTTGAGCTACTAGAAGGAATTGAAAGAACAATTTCATTAAAAATCTTATTATTAATCTAGGAACTTTCTGTGAGAAAAGATATGTACATCATTTGTTAACGAAATCGGAGCAATAAATACTCAGTTTCAGTGACCTAGAGCAGGGGTCTCCAAACTACGGCCAGCCAGTGTCATCCATCCGGCCCGGTACAGCGAATAGCTTATTGTTGCTGTAATAAGTTGGATAAAAGAAACACAGAAAAATAATAACTCAGTTTTATTGACTTGCTTGGTAAAGCTTAAAGACAAGCATAATACACAGAAAATTTAACTTAAGCATAATACACAGAAAATTTAACTTAAGCATAACAACTAGCAAGTAATTGAAATGAATCCCACTAACATTATAATCTAGTGAACATCCCGCAGTTACCCTCTTTAGTTATGTTGGGATAAAGAGTATCGCCTATGTATGCATATCGATGTTTTGAATGTATATATCCTGAATCAAACATATGATTTTTATCCTGAAAATCCCTCAGGAACGAAAAAGCTAAATGAACGCGAATGAAACCGCGGGGTATCCACTTGCTAAAAAAAACTAATGAGATTTATGTAATTGTGATTTTTCACTGACAACAGATAATGGCAGAAATTATAATTATAGATAATGACAGAAAAATTAAAACGGTTTTGGCCCTTGGTACTTACTGAAGTAAACAGCATGGCCCAAAGGATGGAAAGTTTGGAGACCCCTGACCTAGAGCAATGATTCATTTGCATTGGATTTACATTTGATTATGGTTAGGAACATTTTGATATCTTTCTTCGACAGTTTTCCTCTGAAAGTCACGTGCCATGCTAATTTCTTTCTCCTGATCTCTTCGAGATAATTTATCATTTTACTCGGAGATTTCAAAAAGATCCGTTGTAAAATATGACCAAACACCTCGCCGAATCTGCCCTCCTGTTTGGGCTATATTTTTCGTCTTGTACATTTTTCCAAATTTTGGATAATAAGCAAAATATTAAAGTCTAAATTTAATAAAAAATTCTAGTTTAAAAAATCTTTTTTTTTTTTTTACTTCAAATTCTTTAAAAAAATTTTCAAAAATTTTCAAAATACTTTTTAAATATTTTAATAATTGATTTTTTTTAGATAGTTTGTATTAAAAAAAATTGTCTTACAATATAAGAAACTTTAAATTAATTTTTAAAGTTCTTAAATTCCTTATTAAAACTCTTTAGAGATACCACATTTGCGTAATTTTTCCTTTTTAAAAGTTGAAATATTTGCTTAGTATTTAATACAAAATTGTGATACTTGTTAGTTAAAATAACTGTCATAATGCCATTATGAATGGAAAATATTTTTAAAATATTTTTTTTTTATGGAAGATATACTGAATTAAGGTCGATAAAAGTTAATAAAACATATTTAATTAAAGAAAACATTCTTTCTTTAGTTAGAAAATTTGTTTTTAAAGGATATTAAATTTCGCAAAAATAATTGAAGAAAGGAGGTAGAGAGAAGTACATTTATTTTGCTATATTTTTATATAAAAGGAGCTGTCAGAAATATGAAGTTATAACAATGATTGAATATATAGTTAATACAAGCAGGTTACGAAATTTAGCTTAACTCTTACATTAAACTAACAAATATGGCCAGACGTTGGCTTGCTACGAAAAATAATATGTTTTTACTTCTGGTAAAATTTAATTAAAACAAATATTCGTTCAAAATTAAAGGTTTGAGATTTGAAATGACAGCCTTTAAAACTACATAAATCGGCTAAATAAAGCACTTATTCTGATCTAAGAATTCGCAATAATTTTTTCACCTTTAGTCTTGCTAGCATTTATATTAAAAAAACATAAAGTTTAAACAAAAAATATGATAATATTAGTTTGGAAATTAAATTAAAAACTAATACCATGAATTTTCTACGTAATTTTTTTTTATTATGATTTCGCTAATAGTGACAGTCAGTTATTTAAAGTTGCAGTGAAATAAAAAAAATGATAATAAAATAAAATAAAAGTAAATAACTATAAGTAAATAATAATAATACATAAAGTTTAATTAAAAAATATTCAATAAAACTATTTCGTAACTTTTAGAATGAAATAATTGATTCAAAACTTCTAACTAAGTTACGTAATCATCCATCCATTATATATAACTATATGTATATATATATATATGTATATAACTACTTATATAACTATATATATATATAAACTCATGTTTGTAAAAATTGCAACACCATGAAGGAATCGTCATAATTGAAAGAAATTTAATACACAGTTGAGTGGTAGTGGTGCAAATAAATGATTAAATGTTCAAAGCAAACAAACAATAACAAGAGATCGAAATCAGTATTTTGTGTAGCTACCACGTGCCGCAATAAGTGCTGCTACACGACGTGGCATGGAGTCAAACAAATTTTGAATGTCTGCCTGAGGAAGAGCATTCCATATTGTTTGTATGCGCACCCAAAGTTCATCTGCAGAAGCAACAGGACGAGGATCACGAGCGAGACGCCGACCAACGAAATCCCACACATGTTCAATCGGCGACATATCCGGGGAATACGCAGGCCAAGGAAGAAGCTGTACCTGCCGCGTTGCAAAGAAGGATTGAACAGTCCTAGCGATATGAGGGCGAGCTTTGTCCTGTTGAAATACAGCGCCTGGCAAGCTTTGAAGGAAGGGAACAGCTTGGGACTGTAGAACTTCACTGATGCACTCCGGAAGGTGGCGTTAACCGGCATAGCGTCTGACACGAATGCGGCCATCATGGTACCCCAAATTAAAGCGGGATTCGTCAGAAAACACGACATGCTGCCAATCAGCACGCCAGTCTCTATGCTGAGCGGCCCATTGTAGCCGCAGGCGGCGATGGTTTAGCGTGAGAGGGATCCTGTATAAAGGAGTCCTTGCGCGCAGTCCACGCTGCAGCAGACGTCTACGAATTGATGAAACACACAATGAAACACCTCTGGCTATTGACCACTGTGCTGCCAACTGTCTAGAGGAAGCTGTACGGTCCGTCAGCGCCGTGCGGACCAGGTGTCTATCATCGCGAGCTGACGTCACATTTCGGGGTCCACTCTCGGATTTCCGAGTTGTGCGACACTCGTCCGTCCACTGCTTCCAAAGACGCATCACTGGGCTGCTGTTACGCTGCACACGAGCGGCTACTGCACGATAAGACAATCCAGCTGCACGAAGGCCGATGATTCTCCCCCGTTCAAACTCTGTAAGTTGTTCAAATCTCGCTCTCTTTCATCGAAGATGCATAAGTAACAATTGAGCTAAAGTTTACCACTAGCAGATAACCACCGAGAACCTTACATGCCTCGCTACAGCCGTCTATTTATTCGGATTCATCTGCCGTTCAGAGGGCGCTGCTCAGCATACGCATGCGCTACGGATTTGAAATTCTAATCATTTGCATATTATGCTCTAATTTGCATTTCCTGAAAATTTCAGCTCACTCGCGTAAGTCCTTCATGGTGTTGCAATTTTCACAAACATGAGTTTATATATATATATCCGAAGTGTGTATAAGCTGCAACAACGAAACTGTAAATCGTTAGTTATATAAATAAATAAATTAATTATTTAGTGTAACCATGATGCCTCCTACACACTAGCAAGAGCTCCCTATCCCTTGTTACATTCAGGAGAAATGGTCAGTTGCTCTTAGGAAGTATATTTCGTACATCCTGGGCGTAATTGAGTATCGGGTTTAAGGCTTAGAAGTGGAATCCTTACACAAATCTTTAATTATATATCTTTAAATGATTAAATATTGTATGTCTGCAATTGTATGTGTGTGGTGTTTATGTGCGTGCCAACAAAGCTTCGAGTTCTTCAACCTGTGCCGCAAGTATCTCATCTAAACCACATCCAGTTACAATCTGGTTGCCCAACCTGACCATCATATTAGAAAAAATACAAGTACCAAAAATCTGAACAGTAAGAACAGCATTAGTTGATAAAAGAAAATTATACGAAAACAGTATATAAAACATGTTTTCCCACGATAGCCGTAAAACCCGAAAGAATTTAATAAAATCAAAATTAAATACTTAGAAAAGAAATATATCTACAAAATGTATTGTCTTATATTAAACTAGATGATTTCATTATGCTTGTGTTTATTATATTAGAAATATTCTGTTTAAAACTAGGCTTAAGATTTTTTTAACAACACAATTAAAGCAACTATGTAGAAATTAATTATCAAAAATAAGAATGGTAAAATTTTTTTATTGAAATATAGATACGAAAATTTGAGCCCTTTCCAACTCCTATTTATCCAAAGTATGCATTTTCCCATAAAACTGTTTCAAGTGATTTATTGTAAAAAAATATTTTTCTAAAACTTCATTTGCAGTAATAAGGTCTCTCGTCGCGTTATTAGTATTAAATCTTATTTTACCAAAGGGGATGAACATACATTTCCATAAAACTCTCAACCAATCTGATGACTCCAAATTGATATTCGTATGTTGCAATTCTCCAGCGTTCTTTTTAAATCTGAAAACTCTTTCATCCTTTCTTAGCTGATTCGTACATCCGTGCTTTCTTAATCCTTGCATGATATGCATGAAGTAATTTCCAATTTATTTGAGAAGAGACTGTTTAATATTATTCAAATCTAATTATTTCAGAGTTTCAAGTAAGCTTCAACATGTACATAATCGTCCATTCATTTATACATATATTTCTATATAGTGTATATATATATATATATACCCGAAGTGCGTATAAGCTGCAACCACGAAACTGAAAATCATTAGTGCAACCATACTTCCTCCTACACACTGGCAAGAGAAATGGTTATTGATCTACAGACTCTCACTCGGAGAGGAAGTATATGTTGCGCATCCTGATCGTAGTTGAGTATCGGGTTTGTGGCTTAGAAGTGGAATCCTTTCACAAATTTAAGATTATATGTCTTTAAATGGTGAAATATTGTATGTCTGCAATTGCATGTGGGTGATTGTGCATGTGTCAATAAAGCTGTGAGTTCTCCAACCTACTTCAAGCATTTCAACCCAGTCACACCCAGTTGCAATCTAGTTGCCCTACCAGTACACTACATTAGAACCAAAAGATTGAACCAAAGTACGAAAAGATTGAACAGCAAAGATAGCATTAGCTTATGATAAAAAAATTATACAAAAACAATGTATAAAACATGTTGTTCACGAAATCCGCAAAACCTGAAACAATTTAATAAAATTAATTACATTAGAGATATTCTGCTTAACACTAGATTAAAGATTTTATTAACATACAATTAAAGTAAATGCGTAGAAATAATTTATCAAAAATAAGAATGGTAAAAATTTTTTATTGAAAAATAGATACGAAAATTTGAGCCCTTTCCACCTCTCATTTATCCAAAGTATATATTTTCTCATAAAACTATTTGAAGTGATTACTTATAAAAAAAATGTCTTTCTAAAACTTCATCTGCAGTAATAAGGTCTCTCGTCGCATTGTTAGTATTAAATCTTACTTTAACAAAGAGGATGGATATGAATTTCCATAAAACTCTCAACCAAGCTGATGACTCAACTTTGATATTCGCATGTTGCAATTCTCCCGGGTTCTCTTTAAACTGGAAAACTCTTTCCTCCCTTCTTAGCCGATTCGTACATCCGTGCTTTCTTAATCTTTACATTATATGCATGAAGTAATTTCCAATTTATTTGTAAAGAATCTGTTTGAAGTATCGCAAAAAATGTAAGATTAATTCTCAAATAAATCCGATTCCGTCTAGCAAATTATTTTACATCCGCAATTGTATCTTTGAAGTAGATTTGTATATCGGATGTCTTAAAGAATGTTATGAATGGTGTTTTTTAATGATGGACATTAAACTTGCAATGATCCTATATCAGATTTGGGAATAAGAAGAACATTATTTTTTCGGTAGATGGCTGTAGTGATCAATATCTCTTAAGTATCAATAAGTATCAATCAAACAATTTCAGATTTACTACTGTGTACAAAAAGTAAGACGAATTTTCAATTTAAAATTCCCGGGGCTTATGAAATTTCAATTCTTTTTCTTTGCTAGATTGCTGGAACTGTCCTTGACATCCGTGCGAAATTTAACGTCAAAATATTCATTAGTGATTGAGTTACGCTTGGCTTTGTGAGACGCTAAAACTGATTCCGGCGATTTCTGAAATGTCTGAGTTAATTAAGAAAAGAACTTGCATTAAATTTTTTTGCGGAAACCTATAGAATGTTGCAGAAGGCATTCGGTGAGCATTCCTATATCGGAAAGAAATATTTAGAAGTGGTATAAGCAGTTTAAAGAAGGCAGAGAATGCGTTGAAGACGAAAAGCCCTCTGGTCGACCATCCACTTCAACCGACGCAGCTCACGTCCAAAAACTTAAAGATTTGGTGCTTGCAAACCATAGATTTACAATTAGAGACCTTGCTGATGATGTTGATGATATCCTGAAGAATGTTATGAAAGGTGTTTTAATGATGGACATTAAACTTACAATGATCATATTTCTTTCTTCACTGTACTAACTTTTTTACTGATATCCAAGCGTATGTCGATTGATTAATGAATCTGCATTGCAAAAGATGGAATTAAATTTTATTGAATGCCGTTTATAAATATCACTTTGATATAGTGAAATTTCGGTATTTTGAAATCTTTGATAACATGGATTTTTGCTTATTTTCTTTGGTCTCTTGGCTGTAAAATGTGTTTTTCTTTTCAAATTAAAAAAAGGAAACACATTTTACAGTCAGAAACCATAATTACCAGCCAAAATGTTTTTGATGACTAGTAAATGCTTGTCATTTTTTGTGGTTTTGAATTTTTAAAAGATGTTTAATAGAAGTACCAAAAAATTTAGAAAAGGGTATTTTAAAAATCAGTTCGCGAAAGTCACAGTATGCGAGCAGTTTATGTTACGTTAACAGCAATAACAACAACAACAACAACAACAAAAAATTGTTCGTCACTGATGTAGCATGTCAACAAGCTCAATATTGAATCTTTCAACATTATTTATGCATACGAATATCAGAAATACACATCACACATCGCATAGCGAACATATCAAGTGTAAGCATGATCGCAATACATTAAAAAAATATTTGATTATAGGAAAATCAAAAATATGCTCGAAAGATTTGATATAACGTAGCACAGCATTTAATTTAGGAATTGGAATTTAGAATTTATCAAGGGAACATATATAATTCTCTTTATAATGTTTTTAAAAGGGATATTTATTTATAATTGCATAATACAAAGATAATAATAAACAAATGAATACTTTTGTGATGTTTTTTCTTTGATGCTTTCATTAGACGAACGAAAAGCATTACGATATACTTGGTTTCTCGTGTACCATTCATTTTTTAAAGATATTTATTTTTTATAAGTATTTATAAGCTATTTATTTTTGGACATAGTTGGATTTATGTTATACTAACGCATGCCATGGATAATGCACTGCCTTGCTCCGATAGACAGGATATTGTATCTCGACAGGACTTTATGAATAACTGTCCTGCAATAGCATGTGACATGCGACGCTACCTGTAGACATCGTAACTTTCAATGTGAGAAGTTGTACATCGCTGTCAGATCATCTTTGAAAATCTCTTTCTAGTCATCTTGTTTATGAAAGCAGTGGATGCAACACTCAACAACTCAGCAACAGCTCTCACTGTTTGTATGTGCTGCAAGCAGTGAGAACAACATATACCAGGTACATACGCGCTGTGTCAGCAACACATGTCACCATATACATACAAGCAATGGCATTAACACATACCACTACATACATACAGGCAGTGACAGTAACACATGCCACTAGCTACATACAAGTTGTAAAAACAACATATATCACAAAACCTATTACAACATACCATCATGCACATAAAAATCAGTAATAGCAATACATACCACCAGATACATGCAAGCTAGGAAAGTAGCATATACCACCAGATACATACAAGCTGTGAAAGCAACACATACCACCAGATACATACATGCAATAACAGTAACACATATCCCTAGATACATATGAGAAGTAAAAGCAATACATACCACAAAACATATTACAACATACCATCAGATATATAAAATCAGTGACAGTAACACCACCAGATACATACTAGTGACACCACCAGATACATATAAGCTGTGAGAACAACACATACCACTAGATACATATAAACATTGGCAGTGACACATACCACCCAAATACATACAAGTAGTGACAGCAAAATATACCACCATACATATTAGTACATACCATCAGATACGTAAAAGTAGGTACAGTAACACTTATCACCAGATACATACATGCTGTGAAAACAACACATACTATCAGTTACTTACAAACAGTAACACATACCACCAGATACATACAATGACAAAAAACTTGCCACCAGATACATTCAAAGAGTGAAAGCAACATATGCCATAAGATATATTACAACGTACACCTAATAAATACAATTTTTTAGATAAAGATGATAAAAGAAATAAAATGATTATAGTATAATGATGTAGGCATTTGTTGCAAAAATTTTCTAATGCATTTAATTATCTTATATAAAAAAATTTGCTTAATGCATCTTAATTATTAAAGAAAAATCGACGGAAAACATTTAAAGGACAAAAAAATCTAATAATTATTTTAATTAACACATGAAATTAAATACAATCAATAAGAGTAAAATATGATAAATGAACATAACACATTGAATTACTGTAATAAAATGCCTAATTAATTCCTAAGCAAAATTTACTGCAATTGATTAACTAATTGTAAATTGCTATAATCTTGTTAATAATCAAATTAGAAATTATAAAAAAAAATAATTTTATATCAATTTGAGCCTTTAATTATAGCGAGTAAGAAAAAAAATTAATATTCAGTACTATTATTCTCCAAATAAAAGTGACAGTATTTACAGTAACGGAAGTACATTTCTTTATTTCATAATAATTTACTTATAATTATAAACAAAAAGCCTACAACAACAAAACCATAAAAATTAACCATAACTTCAAAATTTATTATATTAAATAGTACAAATGGAAAAAGAAATGCAAGAAATTTTTATATCCTTTTTTATTTGTAAGTTTTTAGCATCTATCTTTTCATATTTAGGGGCCGGATCGCCGAGTGAATAGCTCGGTGTATCAGGTTTCGAGTCCTGACGGTGCCAAGGATGTTTGTCGTGGTTTGGAATCCCCTTTAAACCGTAGGTCCCGGTCTAATATGACTGTGTATGATTACCCTACCTCGTAAAAAGAAAACACCTACTGTCTAGAAATCGATCAGCAGGCAGACGGCATTGGCCTACCATGGAGTTGTTGCGCCACTGATGATGATAATGATATTTTGATATTTATTTATTGTTTATTGTACATTGGTAAATTTCGTGTTCTACATATGTATGCGTCCGGTCAATTGACGGAAAATGTTGCCTATCAAAAGGATTTTTAAGGGTGCTTCAATGGTAACGTGAGCCACTAGTGAGCATTAGGGTTCAATCTGTTGGTGTTAGTGTTGTAAGACACTGTTTCAAAAAACGAGAAGACTCGATAGCTTTTGGGATGTTCAGCGTCTTGCATCGTGAATCGGATTTTCGTGGGAGTTTCTAGGTTTTCTTCCATGCGATACACAAATGCAGAGTAGTTAACCCTAAAAGTCCTTTTAGAAGGTACTATCCTCCTTCTTCAACGACACGAATCCAAGTTAGACTTCTACATATGAGTGCTCCATCACAACAGAAGCTGTCCCCACCCCTTTCCTCTTTCCATGAGACCATACGGGCTCTTGGACTTGGTGTAAATGTTGCTGTCTACCAAGTGGGATAAGAAAAAACAGGACATTCAATTTTTTTCTCAGAATTTATTTATTTATTTACTTTACCTGCAACGTAGTCGAATCCTATGAAAATATTATTATAGGTTATTTTTTATTAAATAAAACATCAGTAACTCGGAGCCAAGTCAGACTCTCTCGAAGGGTGCTCCATCACAACGCAAGCTACCTCCTTTACCCCTACATGAATAAATACTCATGTGTTGCCCGTCCCGCGCTGCCGTACATTGAAGATTAGTCACAATACAACCGAAACTTTTACATATACTGTCACAATAGCATCGAATCTCTCCATTTCGACGAAATTTCCGAAAGTAGTGACCGCAACGTACATCGCAAGCAGATTTCAAAAGTCGCCCTTTTCTGACGATCCGTTTTAAATATTAATTTAAAAATAAAATTATAATTTATTTTTGAACTTTTCTTGGAAAATTGAAAATCTAATAATTTTGCTAAAAGCGGAAAATATTATAAAATTTTGTGCTACATCACAAAAAAAAAAAGAAAGCTTTAAAATATATGGCATGCATTTCTAAATTTCGATGAACGAATAAAAGTTTTTAACGAAATTTTTTGCACTTAATACGATTTTATTTTCTCATGATTTATTTATTTAATTTTTCCATTGCATCCATTTTTTCCCCAAAGGTCTTGAATGTTGCGCAAAACTAACATTCTTCAATGAATGCTGCCTAAAATAGCAGAACGTGCCTCCGGCATAAATCCTATTAGCTGGATTATTTGGCGATGCCGCACTTCCGAATGACTGACACCATGTCGAAGAGGACTTCTTTCAGAAAGGTGCCTTTTGTGTCAAGGCAATGTGTTTATCTTTTTCCATTAATATTGGCTGTTGTCTGTGCATGAGTTTGAGCCTGACGATTGTTAGAAGTCTGCCTGGATTTTAATATACGTAATTTATATTTCTCAATGCACAATAAATTGTATCTGAATATTTGTCGTACAAAATTGCTGCTAACAAAAGTAGATTGTTAAGAGTTTTTATTGATTTCCATGCATAATTTTTATCTCTAAATGTACCATAAATTTCATCTCGAAATTTTCTATACAAATTTGTTATTTGTTTCTATACAAAAACAATAAAAAAAACTGTTAAAGAAAGAAATTTTGTGATTAAATCATTCATGTCCATATATGGATTTTTCCTGGACATTGCTAAAAGTTTATATAAATTCTGATGCATAATTTCTATCTCTGAATGTATCATAAATTTCATCTCAAAATTTGCTATAAAAAATCTGTTGGTAACAATAAAAAAAAAATTGTTCAAAAAGAAATTTTGTGATTGAATCATTCATGTTTCATGGATTTTTCCAGGCGATTGCAAATACATCTATTCTGATGCATATTTTCTATCTCGGAAAGTACCATAAATTGTATTATAAAAAACTGCTGTTAACAATAGGAGCCTCGTAAGCCTTATAATTGAGTTCTTCATATTCGTATACCGGTCTTATTTGGAGATTGTTAAAAAATTATATCGATTTTGATGCATAATTTTTGTCTCTGAATGGTGCCATACATTGTATAACAAAATACGTTATACAAAACAAACACTATTTCGGATAACAACTTAATTTTGAACAGCAGTGTATATACAAACTGGGTAATATTTTTCTTTTGGCAATTTTGTTATTTAAATTTATTAATTTATCCACTGAATGAAATATTTTATTGACTGATAATTATCGCCAAGATCTAATTAACAAAATACCTTTAGAGCAAAAAATAGACCTATAAAACATGGAAACGACATGAATAAAAAGACGTTTCATTTTTAAAACAGCTTTGTTAGAAATAAAATGTATTGTGGCAAGTTTTATAATGCAAGTTCATATATATAATGCAAGCTTTGGAGGACATATAACATTGAAAAATACAGAAACTAAACTTAAGAAACATACGTAATGTACAGCATGCTGTCTGAAATATCCTATGTAGTTAAAAACTATATATCTTAGAAGCAAGTTGTTGATATTCTTTACATAAAATAAAAAAATCAGTGTCAAAAAATTTTTGCAAATTTCACTACATTTCACTTCATGCATTTGTGCAAATTATTTTAAATATCACAAGAAATATAAATATATTCTGAAATACCAAGACATTGTATATTATATTTGTATATTATATCGTATTCAAACACAATAAATGTGCATTTGAATTTTATGTGTCATAATAATTTTTGTAGAAACTTATTTTATAAAAATGTATTATTATTTTTTAGATGTTGGATACAGCATTATAATTTTTATTATTATTTTTTAGATGCTTAGTTATAAAATATTTTTTCACTTAAATAACTAACATTTTAATACTTTTACTTGATTAAAAAGCATTTGACAACGACCAGTGTAAATCTAGGCTGTGTTTTACTTGTAATGTTTTTAAATAATGATTATATATGCCATCTAATTATTATTTGTATCAAAATTATGCATTTATAAACTTTTAATGCATTATGCATTTATGCATTTAATGCATTTAAGCATAATGAAAATAATAATGATGCATTTATGCATTTAATTTTATAATTTAATTTAATTTAATTTATGCGCTTTAATGCATTATGCATTTATGCATTTAATGCATCATGCCATTTTAGCATTAATGCAGTTTTAAACTTTTACATAGGACAAAAAATATTTTAATTATTTAATCAACATTTTAAAACTTTAAAAAGGAATCTATGAATTTCAGTTTGGTTATATATTAAGAAATTACATCGTAATAAATGAAGATTTTAATTTTAATTTATCACAATTTATAGCAATACAATTTAGGCTTCATTATAACAACGCAAAAATTTATCACACAGCAATTAAAAACAAGCAAAACAAATATTTACAGAATTAATTGTAAAATATCGAATCAATTCAATATTATTTTCAGATATTAGACTCATTTCTATGGCAAAAAAATAATAATAACATTCCATCGTTATTCGATAATTTTTGCTGTTAATATATGAAATTTCTAATAATAAGACACTATGGACAAATGGAAAAAGAGAAAATAAATATTTTCTGTAAGAACATCGAATGGTCTGTTTTAGTGATATCTACAAAAATTTATTAATGTCATTCGTTTTCTTTGACTAAATTTTGTGCAAACGTCATAAAATATAGGGGTTTCTTTTATAAAAACAGTAACACATCGGCTCCAGAAAATGATAAATTTTCATTTGGAAAATTTTATTGGAAACAGCAAAAACACTGCAATGAAATTAATTGACAACTAAAAAAAATATGCTCAACATATAAAACAAGCAATATAAAAAATTGTTTTTAAAGTCAATTCCTACTTTTTTTACACTCTATTGCAGAAAGTCCTTTATAAATAATTTTCATTAATTTTTTTAAAGTTTATCTGGCCCCATCAATTGATAGATACATGCAACTTAAATCTAAAAAAAATTAAAATTAATTGATTAAATTTAATTAATGAATTAATCTTTAAAAAACTGTATTAACATCCAGTGTCATCCACTAGAAGTTAAAAAAAATGTATTTGAACTCGAGGGGATGAATAAAAAGTATTTTATGAACGATTAAAAATTTGAACAAGATATATATAGGGAGAGTGTGAGCTAATAGAAGGAATTGAAAAAAAAAAAAGAATTCAACATCTGAGGCATTAGAAAGTCTGATGTAATTACTTACTTTATTGTTTGATAATATTTTGAAATTATTAATGATGCCAGTTTTAATATAGTAAAAAATTTAAAATGTAGATACATAATTGAAAAGCGCTAAACAAAACAAAACAAACAAACAATGTACAAAATGGAGAAGAAAACACTATCATTTGCAGGGAGCTAATTTAACGTACATCTTTAAAATGTTATAATTTCAAAATTATATACAACGAAATGGATACACATGCTCATAAATTTATTTCTTGCCATATTTATTTAAAGATAAAATATTTTTCCACTAAACCATTCTTATGGAGATTTATTAAACTTACCTCAAAATATAATTCCGAAAAAAGAAAAATCCAATTCAAAATATTGCCAGTCTCAATTAATTTACTTAATTGACTTTCACTTTTAATTTCAGCACATCTTTTTATTTAACAGTTTCTTAAAAAAAACCACCACCAGTAAATATAATTTCTTAAAGATGTTGCAGAGACCAGATCCCTTAAATCAATATTTTCTTTTCTGTGCCCTCTTATCTTAACTGTGAACCGTAATTAGTTCCTCAAATCCTTTCCCTGACATAATCCATGACCTCTGCGTAAATATTGGTAAAGTTATAAAGAAATATTTAATCAAGTCTTAGCTTTAAGTGGCTCCGTTTTTTAAAAAACCTCCTGTGATACGTAAATAATATGTTTAACTTTCCTTTAATTCTTCAGATTGGTAAAAAAAAAAAAAAAAAAAAGATACTTTTATCTTCTATCAGATGTCTCGGAATTAATCTGCATATCTTATTAAAATCTTCTTGAGCGTGGTATTCAGGGAAAATGAATCATTTACGTTTTTATGCCATCGAAAACGCTGATTAGCTGCAGAAACATAGTCGTTGCAAAAGAGCATTGTTTTCTTTTTAGGGGGATAAGAGATTTAATCAATTACGTGCAACGTTTCTGATATTTACGCTGTAGAGATTGAATCGTTCGATTTTCTCTTCGTAATCACTATGGAGATTGTTTGTAAAGTATTAGTCAAATGCGCTATTTGTTGCTTTTTCAAAAAAAAAAAAAAATATTAAATAAAAGATCAATTCTTTTTAATTGGAAAAAGATGACGATCTTCTGTATCTTGACTTAGAAACATAATTGTTTTCTCTTCTTCTGATACTTGATTCAGAAGTCGTAAATATTTTATTTCGCATCTTACGAGTCTGGTTGTCTATTGGATAACTCATTAGATTTCTAAATTGAAGAAATTAGGTACGAAACCATAAAAGTGAAAAATAATTAAAAGTTCCTTTGTCAATGTCGAATATGTGCATATATATCCTTAAGCCCCAAAGCGTTGCGTTTGAAATGCAAAGTAAATAACCATTCAGATGATAC
>BPLQ01011939.1:875678-893381 GCA_021605075.1 Caerostris darwini | reverse complement strand
AAAGCGTTGCGTTTGAAATGCAAAGTAAATAACCATTCAGATGATACCTGCTTTCCAAATTATAGTGTATAAAGAAATATACCCTTTTTATAGCAAGTGTGCAACCTGTTTTACGTTATCTAACTTGAAAACAAATGAATGTGGCATCGCCATCATAGTCATCGCATTATTAATTATTAAATCCTATTTAAATCCATGTCATCGAGGCTACTGATTAGTTAACTAAACATAGACACATTGGACTTTGAAATAAATAGCGCGAAATCGTCATCACTATCACAGCAATATTCATTATTAAATCCTATTGAAATTCATGATATCAAAACCACTGATTAGTAGCTGGTAGCCGCAAGAGAGCTGTCTTCTTTCAAGAGAATCCTTCAATACTTCCTCTATGAGGAGTCTGCGGCCAAATGGTAAATTGTAAACTTTCCTTTAATTCTTTACATTGGTAAAAAATATCATATGATACTTTCAACTACCGTATCTAAACGTTAATGTCTCGGAATTAATCTGTATATCTTATTATAATCTTCTTGAGCGTGTTACTCAGGGAAAATGAATCAATCAATCTATTTTTCTTTATGAAAACCGTAAAGCATTGGCTCCAAAAATGATGCATTTTCAATCGGAAAATGTCATTGGAAACAGCAAAAAACTGCAATGAAATTAATAGCCAACTAAAAAAGACTATGATCAACATCTAAAAAAAAAGAGTTTAACATTTTTTGAGGTTATAGAACATCTAATGTAATTACTTACAAACGGACATTTTTGTTTGATATTATTTTGAAATTATTAATGATGCCAGTTTTAATATAGTAAAAAATTTAAAATGTAAATACACTCATCTCCATAAATTAAGGATAATGAAGTTCAGGCAAAGAAAGAGACAGAAGCAAAACAAATTTGACTTATTTGTAAAGTCTATTTATTAAACAAAAGGTAAAGAGCAAAAAAGATGCTATATGTTTGACATAATTAATAAAAATTGCGATTTGTACTCCCTGGAGCAAATTTCAAAAAAGAACCTATTGACAAAAAACAGTATAACATGGTTAGTATGATGGTTAATTTGGAGTATGTCTCCCGGACGATGCAATACAGGCCTTACAACGCCTAGGCATGCTGAGTATCAAATTATCAATCTGATCTTGGGGAATATTACACCTCTCATCAAGCAATGCCCTCCGAAGTTCCGGTTGACAGGTGGGAGGGGGTTGACGGGCGGCAATTCGTCTGCCAAGCATATCCCACACTTGCTCTATTGCATTCAAGTCCGGTGAGTATGCTGGTCAATCCATACGGGTGATATCCTCCAATTCAAGGCATTCGTCTACAATGTTTACGCGGTGAGGACGGGCGTTGTCATTCATAAACAGAAATTCAGCACCCATGGCGCCCCGAAACAAACGTACAAGTTGTTCCAGAATGACATCCCGATAGATGTGGCCTGTCATCGTTACACTCTGAACAGGCAGGTCAGTCCTGGAACCAAGAATAATTCCTCCCCAAACGAGCCATCCTGCACCACCGTAACGGTGTCGTTCGATGGTGTTCTCTTGGTGGTAACGGGTACCTGGCGCTCTCCATATGAAAGTCCGGCGAGAATCAGACTGCAAACTAAACCTGGACTCGTCGGAAAACATCACACCAGACCACTGTTGCGGTGTCCACAATGCATGCTCTCTACTCCAGGTTAATCACAGGCGACAGTGAGTTGCGGTAAGTGGAACACTACGAACAGGCCTACGAGCATATAGACCAATGTGCCCTAAGCGTCTGTAGACGATCTGCCTTGAAACTGTCGTACCGGTAGCTGAAGAGAGCTGACGAGACAGGTCTGATGCTGTGCTCCGTCTGTTTCTTTTGGCAGTAACTGCTAAATACCGGTCCTCATTCAGCGTTGTAACTCGGGGGCGACCTGTTCTGTAACATCTACTCACATTACCATCATCTCGGAATCGTTGCCAAAGCCTGGAGATGACACTCTGGGCGATTCCAAGTTCCTCGGACACTTTCAGCTGGGTACGTCCACATTCCAGTCGTCCGATAATTCTACCACGTAAAAAATTATCCAAATGCTTCCTTTGTCCCATAACTATGCGGTTATTGCACTGAAAGGCTTTTAAAGCGCTTGTGAACAATTTTACTTCTTTGCCACCATTCCTTATATACCCCTCTCTTACACTCTCGTCATTGTAACGTACTATCCGCGCCATCTGGTGGTTTCCTGTAATTTGCATATTTTTCTTCAAGATGTGTGTGATAATTCTAAGGGTGAAATTTTTATTTTAGTGTTCAATTTCTGTGGGATTTTGAATTATCCTTAATTTATGCACATGAGTGTACATAATTGAAAAGCACTAAACAAAACAAAACAGATAAACGATGTACAAAATGGAAAAGTAAATACTTATCGTTTGCTGGCAGCTAATATAGCGTACATCTCTAAAATGTTATAATTTCAAAATTATATACAATCAAATGAATACACAAACTCAAAAATTTATTTCTTGCTTATATTTATTTAAATATAAAATATTTTTCCATTAAAACATTCTTAAGAGTCTTTTTTAAATTTACCTCAAAATATAATTCCGAAAAAAAAAAAAAAAAGAAAAATCAATTCAAAATATTGTTTGCCTCAATTAATTTACTTAATTGACTTTCACTTTTAATTTCAGCACATCTTTTTATTTAACAGTTTCTTAAAAAAATCCTCCGCCGGTAAATACAATTTCTTAAAGATGTTGCAGAGACCAGATCCCTTAAATCAATATTTTCTTTCTGTGCCCTCTTACCTTAACTGTGAACCGTAATTAGTTCTGCAAATCCTTTCCCTGACATAATCCATGACATCGGCGTAAATATTGATAAAGTTATAAAGAAATATTTAATCAAGTATTAGGTTTAAGTGGCTCCGTTTTTTTTAAAAACCTCCAGAGATAAGCAAATAATACGTTTAACTTTCCTTTAATTCTTCAGATTGGTAAAAAAAAACCATATGATACTTTTAGCGTCTATCAGATGTCTCGGAATTAATCTGCATACCTTATTATAATCTTCTTGAGTTCTCAGAGAAAATGAATCATTTACGTTTTTATGCCATGGAAAACGCTGATTAGCTGCAGAAACATAGTCGTTGCAAAAGAGCATTGTTTTCTTTTTAAGGGGATAAGAGATCTAATCAATTACGTGCAAAGTTTCGGATATTTACGTTGAAGAGATTGAATAGTTCGATTTTTCTCTCCGTAATTACTATGGAGATTGTTTGTAAAGTATTAGTCCAATACGCTATTAGCTGCTTTTTGAAAAAAATAGAAAGATGTGTATTCAATATAAGATTATTCTTTTTAATTGGAAAATGATGACGATCTTTTGTATCTTTATATAGAAACTGAATTGTTTCCTTTTCTTTCAATACTTGATTTAGAAGCGGTAAATATATTATTTCACTTCTTGCGAGTCTGGAAATCATTAGATTTCTAAATTAAAGAAATTAGGTTCGAAACCGTACAAGTGAAAATGAATTGAAAGTTCCTTTGTCACTAGAGAGTTTTTGCTTACCGTATTTTTGTAATAAGGTATTTTTTTTCTCCCTAGCGCGCCTGCTCATAGGAAACATTATTACAGATACGCATGAGCAATTTCCTATGAGCATGCGCGCTAGGGAGAAAAAAATACGTTATTATAAAAATAAGGTATGCAAAACCTCTCTAATATCTAGAATGTGCATATAAATCCGTTAGCTCAGAATTTTTGTGTTTGAAAAGCAAAGTAAATAATCTCTCAGATGACACCAAGTTATTTTATATAATGAAATATACCATTTTTATAGCAAATGTGCAGTCTGTTTCACACAATCTAACTTGAAAACAAATGAATATGGCATCGTCATCATAGTCATCGCATTATTAATTATTAAATCCTATTTAAATCCTTGTCCTCGTAGATACTGTTTAGTTAACTAAACATAGCCACCTTGGACTTTGAAATAAATAGCGCGATATTGTCATCACTATAGCTGCAATATATATTATTAAATCCTATTGAAATTTATGCCATCAAAACCACTGATTAGCAGCTAGTAGCCATAAGAGAGTTGTCTTCTTTCAAGAGAATCCTTCAATCCTTCCTCCATGAGGAGTATACAGCCTGATGGCCAATTGGCAACTTTCCTTCAATTCTTCAAATTGGTAAAAATATATCATATATGATACTTTCAACAACCATCTGATGTCTCGGAATTAACAGCGAACCGTAATTAGTTCCACAAATCCTTTCCGTGTCATAATCCATGACATCATCGTAAATATTGTCAAAGTTCTAAATAAATATTTAATCCAGTCTTAGCTTTAAGTGGCTCCATTTTTTAAAAACCTCCAGAGATAAAGTAAATAATAAGTTTAACTTTCCTTTAATTCTTCACATTGGTAAAAAATATCATATGACACTTTTAGCTTCCATCTCAAAACGTTGATGTCTGGAATTTAATCATCATATCTTATTATAAATCTTCTTGAGCGTGGTAGTCAGGGAAAATGAATCATTTACGTTTTTATGCCATCGAAAACGCTGATTAGCTGCAGAAACATAGTCGTTGCAAAAGAGCATTGTTTTTCTTTTTAAGGGGATAAGAGATCTAATCAATTACGTGCAACGTTTCGGATATTTGCGCTGAACAGATTAAATCATTCGATTTTTCTTTTCGCAATCACTATGGAGATTGTTTGGAAAGTATTAGTGCAATACGCTATTTGCTGCTTTTTCAAAAAAAAAAAAATTTAGAAAGATGTGTATTAAATAAAAGGACAATTTTTTTAATTGGAAAAAGATGACGATCTTTTGTATATTTACTTAGAAACCGAATTGTTTTCTCTTCTTCTAATACTTGATTCAGAAGTTGTAAATATTTTATTTCACTTTTTACCAGTCTGAATGTCTAGTGCAGGGGCTGCCAACCCGCGGCCCGCCTTGAATAGTTTTGCGGCCAGTCAGAATTATCACACTTTTACAAAATATATTTATTTTATAACAGCTAAAGAAATGAAAACCAACGTATTAAAAAATACATTAAGTGTGCATCCATATATTGAAAAAATAATTGCAGAAATTATGAGAAAAAATTAATTTTGTTTTTTAAAATAATATTCTTGTGAATATAGGACATATATTGCTTGTCTTATTTATGAGTTTATGGTGGGCCAAGGTCGTCTACTACTTTCAGATTTAGAAACAAGAGATATTTTTTTTTACTGGGTAGGGTTGTCAGCCCTACGCTCTGCATTCATATTAGACCGGGACCAACGGTTTAAAGTGGATTCCGATAAACTGCATACATCATGGCGCCGTGGTACCGAGCGCTAGAGAGCTAGTCAATTGCCATAAAGCACCGTACTTCTGTTCATTATTAATATATTACATTTCAAATGTAATATAAATTGTTAACAGAAATATAATATTATATTACACTGCATTTCTGAAGAATTTTAACGAAATATAAAAAAAAAAGAAACAATTTTTGTCCCAAAACAAAACATATTTAACCATATTCATACAAAAGAATTTCATTGAATAAAATATGGAACAAAGTTAAAACTGGCAGTTTTGCTCAAAAAAAAAAAGAATATTTAAAATATACTAGAAATGCTAATTTTCATTTCATTTTCTAAGAAGTTTTATTAAATAATTCACAAGGTAAAATGTAAATATTTAAAATCTGCGCGAAATGAACATAATAAATAATTGATACAACACTATGTTCCCTCTTAAAAAGTAAGGTTTATATTTTACAGTCCACCTATTCTCAAATTAATATTTAAAGGTTTTATTTTACACCGATAGAACTTTAAAAATAAAATTCATGGCCTTTAGAATTTTGTTTGAACTCGAACATTTTTATTATCCTAAACTTTATGTAGCAAAATCAGACTGAATAACCACTGATTTATATTTGAACTTTAAAAGAGTTTCTACTGATTACTTTTTTCAAATAGCAAATGTGGGAAGTATTCAACCGTGGGTGTTTACATGCATACTAGAGTAAAGAAGTCGTATAAAAGTGAATTTTAAGAAGAAAAAAGTAAAAGCTTTTAATTTTTATTTCATTCTATATTATCACTCATTTGAAAAATACAGGGTGGTTCTAATTATAGTTTCACTTTAAAAATGCTGTGAAAAAAAACACTCGTCACAATGAATTCAAATTTGAACTGAAGATACTTGAAGAAGGGGGAAATGACACGGCATCCAAAAAGTTTCAAAGTGTATTAATAGATGGCGCTGCAAGTGGAAATAAGGAAAATCAATTCGCCCGCCAGTGATATTTTGAATCGAAATTATAACGTATTTGGCATGAGTGCACATTAAACCAACTGTATTGTTCAATGTGCTTGATTTTTTTCTGTTTTCTGACGGAAAAAAGGACTTCCAAGTTATTCAACAGTTGTGACGTTTTTAGTAGAAAGCCCATCCACCACGGCAAGGTCATTCTAATTTGGAAAAATCGGTGGAACTTTTTTTTTGATGCCATAGCGTTTCCCCCTTCTTCAAGTATCTTCTGTTCATTTTGAACTCACTGTGACGAGTGGTTCTTTTTTACAACATTTTGGAAGTAGAATTTTAATTATAATCACCCTGTTCTTGTAAATAGCCAGAAATTTTTTTCAAAAAAATTAAATTTTAACAAATGAATATATTTTTTTGGCTGTTGTAAAAGTGACGGGCCGCGGGTTGGCCCCTCCTAATTTAGAGGCTTACAATATAATTTAGATGAGAATTACTTAATTTGAATATCGTTAGTAATTTTTTTTAAAGTATTTGTCAGCTGCATTAGAAAAAAAAAATAATTAAAAAAAATAATTTTATCAAGTTATTTTTTACAAAATTATTAATGCCATGATATAAATTTGTAAAGGTTTTTTGTTATTCCTTTTCAAACAATGAATAAGTGGCAACACTAAGTCAAAAAGAAATAATTTTAGAGAAATATTTTCAATTTAAGATTTACAAAATTTAATGTTCATTCGAAATTTTTATTAATGCGATGAAATTTCAATTTGCAACAATTTCTTAACCCAATTGTCTATGTACGTGAATTTAAATCACGACAAACAAAAGTTCCGAAGCAATTTCAAGTTCTAAAACAAAAAAAGAAAAAGCTTCGTAAACGAGAATGACAAAAACAGCCTTTGTCCTTTTCGTGACTGCAAGTACTCCTGTTTCTAAGTAGAGAATCTGCAATTTATGGCGGCCATATTGAGATACACTCATTCTGAAGGAAGTAAATGTCTGTTAGAAAAAAACAACAGAGAAAAAAGCGATCTCTTTATTTGGTAGGTAAATTCTAACTTTATTTTTCCCTCAGAAGAATGTAAAATGCCAGTTCCAACGAGGGTTAATCCAGAATAGCTATTTATTATATCTGCTTAGTATATTAATATGCTAATAATAATTGGAATACAATTCGACTGTTCAAAATGTGAAAAAGCTTTTATAATTTCTTCGATTTTATTTTAGATGAGGCTTCATATCTACAAAAATTGTGTGGTATTTACAAATTCATAAACAAGTTATCTGATATTCTTTCAATTCCTTCTATTAGCTCACACTCTCCCTATATATATATCTTGTTCAAATTTTCAATCGTTCCTAAAATACTTTTTATTCATCGACTCAAATTCAGATACATTTTTTTAAACTTGTAGTGGATGACACTTGATGTCCATCTTAAGTTTTTTTTCAAATATTAATCCATTAATTAAATTTAATTAATTAATTTTAGTTTTTTTAGATTTAAGTTGCATATATCTAACAATAGATGGCGCCACATAAACTTAAAAAATGAATGAAAATTATTTATAAAGGACTTTCTGCAATAGAGTGAAAAAAAAAGTAAGAATTGACTTAAATTTTTTTTTATATTACTTGTTTCTTTTACACATTACCATGTAAAAAGAAACATCTCCTGCCCCGAAATCTGCCAGTAGGCAGATGACCTTGGCTCACCATGGGGCTGTAGTGCTAGGGAGTTTGTTACTTCGTCTTCATTAGCGCAACAGCTCCATGGTGGAGCAGTGGCAACATGTACAGGAGGGATGTGATTCGAACCTGTTGGCGGCATTGTTGCAGTCACTGCTTGCAGAACCAAGGAGATTCAATTGCAATTGTTACAACGTGGATAAAGGGAAAAAATTGATAGACTGGCCCGCTAGGTGGATTGATACAATATCTGTAAAACCATCTCGCATCGATAGTTAGCTGTCTGATAGTCTCTCATAAGACAAGCAAATGTGGACCAGTTACCCTCAAGGAAAGCACTATCCTCCTCCACTATCCTGTTCATGATATACAGGAAGACCACCGTTGTATGATCCTCACCTCTCTTACTGGTAGGGAGCTACAATAATTCTAGATATGGGAATAAGGCATGAAGAAAAGTAGTTGAGTACTTTCGTGCAGTGAAATAGGCATATTTATCTTCGTGTTATATATGGCCGAATGACTAGCACTCTGGCGCTCGGTACTACAGGTTTCGAGCGCGAGTACCATCGATGCCCTGGATATTTGTAGTGGTTCGGAAATCACTTTAAACGATAGGTCATGGTCTAATGTGACTACTGCTATTACACTACACCACATCACTGTGCCTAAAGCTGAGTTACCTCTTTACAGTTTGGGAATGATGTGGATGAGATGTCTGATTGGGCTCTACAGTCATATTATACAAGGAGTTACTGTTTAAAGTGGATTCCGAACCACTACAAACATCCATGGCACCGCCCTGACTCGAACCCTAAACATGTGGTGCCAAGCATCAGAGCGCTAGCCAATCGGACATCATGTCCCTGTCTAATATGACTGTTGGGCGTAGGGCTGACAATCCTACCAAAAACAACAACATTTCATGTTTCCGAGTCTTGCTAGAATCTTGCAGAAGGCATTGGGCCCACCATGGGACCTGTCACGCTATTGAAGAAATTATATATCAATTGATATACTTATCTTACGCTTGTATTGGTTTACTTAATTTTCCGTTTCGTTATTTGGCTTTCAATTAATTTTTTGAAATTAAACTAGTGCTTTTTTTAAAATTTATTTTTTTTATTTTTGCCGAAAGAAATCGTCGAAGCCTGGGTTTGAGCACGATATAAAGCATTAAAATCATAATTTAAATTAAGTAAAAGGTTCAGATTTACATTCTAGTACATAACTCTTCTTGTCCATAAAGATAATTACCACAATGGGTACGTTTCGACTCCTGCTACCATTAATACAGCGCCATATTCAACGCACAATAAATAATTCAGAGAAGAATTCGAGAGCTTATTAACTGATCCGGAACCACAGGTACATAACATGCGATTTTACCAATTTACCTCATCGCCATTTTACCCATTGCAAGTTAACAACCTTCCCCACTTGATTTATGCATCCATACTGTCTGCTTCTGTCCATTAGCAAAATGGCACTGCCCCCGGGTGGTGGGTAACGTTGCCAAACCATCTGAGGTAATTAGGCATCGCGAAATAATCTGTTTCGAATATGCAGTGGTTTGGGGTCAGGTAAGTAAAATCGCGTAGAGGTTTCGGTCGTCGAATTGGCCATTTAATTGTGTTCAGGAAATATCGCTGCTCCTGTGGTATTTTGCTGTGGTAACCATTTGTACCGCCTATTGTTGGTGGTATGAGTGGGTGTTAAGTGATAATATAATGGGGACTCAATGGTCAATAATCAATGGTTAATGAACTAGTATGTTAAATATTAAGGATTATAAAATAGCAACCAAATTTGTTAAAAAAATCATCTTTTTTATTACATGGTATTCATAAATTTGAACTTCTTGCAAAAAAAATGTTTTGTATCAATAAAACCCATAATAATTTTCCATTAATAGAAGTAGTATAATTTAATTTTATATTAATAGATTTAAGTAGCTCCTTATAAATTGAATCAAATTGACAAGAGAATCAAATGATTAATTTATTTAAAATTTTAAAGTTAATTACTAATTAAAAATTTAAAATATTGTTCACCATCTATCGCCATAAAAATTCAATATAATAAAGGCTATGTTATAATAATAATATTATAAAACAGCCTTTGTTTAAACATCATCACATTAGTTATTTTTCTTGTGATGTTTAAATTCATGGCATTACTATATTAAATCTGGCAAAAGAGGACTTGGCCCACTGGGTTGTCGCGTTGTTGAAGAAGTGATATATCAATTGATATGCTTATCTTTTGCTGTGTTGGCTTCATTAATTTCTTTTTTAGTTATTTGGCTTTCAATAAATTTTTTATAAGTAAACTATGTTTTTTTCATTTAATTTTTTTTTTATTTTTGCCGAAAGAAATAATTGAAGCCTGGGTTTCAGCACAATATAAAGCATTAAATTCATAATTTAAATTAAGTAAAAGGTTCAGATTTACATTCTAGTACACAACGCTTCATCCTTGTCCATAAAGATAATTACCACAATATAAAATCGCTTAGAGGTTTCGGTCGTCGAATTGGACATTTAATTGTGTTCAGGAAATATCTCTGCTCCCGTGGTATTTCGCTGTGGTAACCGTTTGTACCGCCTACTGTTGGTGGTATGAGTGGGTGTTAAATGATCATATAATGGTGACTCGATAATCAAGGGTTGATGAACTAGTTGATGAAATATTAAGGATAATTAAAAAGCAACCAAAATCTTAAGAAAATCGTTTATGTTTTATGGTATTCATAAATTTGAACTTCTTGTGAAAAAAATATGTATTGTATCAATAAAACCCATAATAATTTTCCATTAAAGAAGATGTATATAATAAGTTAATTTTATAATAATAGTAATAATAGTTATTTTTATAATAATAATAGTAATAAGTAGCTCCTTATAAATTGAATCAAAGTGACAAATGAATCAAAGGATTTGATTTAAAATTATAAAGTTAATTACTAATTAAAAATTTAAAATAATATTGACCATCTATCGTCTTAAAAATTCAATTCATAAGGAAATTCAACAATTTAAATGTGATATCATAAAATCAGCTTTTGTTTAAACATCACTTCATTAATTATTTTTCTTGTGATGTTTAAATTCATAGCATTACTCTATTAAATCTGGCAAAAGAGCACTTGGCCCACGGGGCTCTAGCGTTATTGAAGAAGTGATATATCAATTGATATGCTTATCTTTTGCTGTGTTGTTTTGACCAATTTTGAAGTTTAATTCTTGGCTTTCAATTACTTTTCATAAGTAAACTATGGTTTATTTCATTTTATTTATTTATTTCTACAGAAAGGAATCGTCGAAACTTGGGTTTGCGCACGATATAAAGCATTAAAATCATAATTTAAATTAAGTAAAAGGTACAGATTTACATTCTAGTACATAACACGAAATATCCCTACTTCCCTCTCTGTCCATAAATATAATTACTCCAATGGGTATGTTTCGACCCCTACGACCATTAATACAGCGTCATATTCAACGCACAATAAATAATTCAAGGAAGAATTCGAGAGCTTATTAACTGATCCGGAACCACAGGTACAAAACATGCGATTTTACCAATTTACCTCATCGCCATTTTGCCCATTGCAAGTTAACACCCCCCTCTTTGATTTATGCATCCCTACTGTCTGCTTCTGTCCATTAGCAAAATGGCACTGCCCCCGGGTGGTGGGTGACGTTGCCAAACCATCCGAGGTAATTAGGCATCGCGAAATCGTCTGTTTCGAATAGGCAGTGGTTTGGGGTCAGGTAAGTAAAATCGCGTAGAGGTTTCGGTCGAGGTATTGGACATTTAATTGTGTTCAGGAAATATCGCTGCTCCTGTGGTATTTTGCTGTGGTAATCATTTGTACCGCCTACTGTTGGTGGTATCAGTGGGTGTTAAATGATCATATAATGGTGACTCGATAATCAAGGGTTGATGAACCAATAGATGAAAAATTAATGATTACTAAAAAGCAAAGAAATTCTTTAAAAAAAAATCATCGTTTATTCATAAATTTGAACTTCTTGTGAAAAAAATATGTATTGTATCAATAAAACCCATAATAATTTTTCGTTAATAGAAACTTTATAATTTAATTTTATATTAATAGATTTAAGTAGCTGCTTATAAATTGAATCAAAGTGACAAACGAATCAAAGGATTGATTGATTTAAATTATAAAGTTAATTACTAATTAAAAATTTTAAAATCAGGGTCAAAATCAATAAGCTTAAAAATTCAATTCATACGTAACTTCAACAATTTAAATGGGATATCATAAAACCGCCTTTGTTTAAACATCACTTCTTTATTTTTTTATTTTTCTTGTGATGTTTAAATTCATGGCATTACATATTAAATCTGGCAAAAGAGGACTTGGCCCACGGGGCTCTCGCGTTATTGAAGAAGTGAAATATCAATTGATATGCTTATCTTTTGCTGTGTTGGTTTGACCAATTTTGAAGTTTAATTCTTGGCTTTCAATTGCTTTGGCTTTTCAATGAAATAGGGGTAATGTTGCCAAACCATCTGTGGTAATTAGGCATCGCGAAATCGTCTGTTTCGAATAGGCAGTGGTTTGGGGTCAGGTAAGTAAAATCGCGTAGAGGTTTCGGTCGTCGAATTGGCCATTTAATTGCGTTCAGGCAATATCACCGCTCCTGTGGTATTTTGCTGTGGTAACCATTTGTACCGCCTACTGTTGGTGGTATGAGTGGGTGTTAAATGGTAATATAATGGGGACTCGATAATCAAGGGTTGATGAACTAATAGATGAAATTTTAAGGATTATAAGAAAGCAACCAAAATCTTTAAAAAATCATCGTTTATATTATATGGTATTCATAAATTTTAACTTCTTGTGAAAAAAATATGTGTTGTATCAATAAAACCCATAATAATTTTTCATTAATAGAAGTTGTATAATTTAATTTTATATTAATAGATTTAAGTAGCTGTTTACAAGTTGAACTAAAGTGACAAGTGAATCAAAAGATTAATTGATTTAAAATTATAAAGGTAATTATTATTTAAAATTTTAAAATAATGGTCACCTTAAGAATTTAAATGATAAGCAAATTCAAAAATTTAAAGAGACTAAATGTCACATCATAAAGTAGATTTTGTTTAAATGGCATTACTATATTTCTTGTATGCCCTGTATATGCAATTATTTTATATAAAATAATTGCTAACAACTAATAATTGATAATAACCAGGAACATGGCTGAGTCGTAGACTATTTCTATTTAACTACTACTACCACCGTATCGTTACGCTAATGCTAGCGTCATGATAATTACGTTATCGTTACGTCATGATACTTTAATGTAACACCAACGTTGCTGTGCAGTTAACTTAACTGCTTAACACTAAAGTGCTGGAAAACCCAGGTTGGAATGCTTTAGTGTATACTACTGTGCCCAAAAAGTAAGACCAATTATTTTTTTTTCAAAAACTATTTATTTATTCTTCCAAATTTATTTCATCGCCTTCAAAGTAATCCCCTCCGGACACAATGCACTTATGCCGACTTTTTTTCCAATCCTCGATGCATGCTGAAAAGTCACCGGCAGGGATGGCCTTCAAAGCGCGCGGCGATTCACGTTTTCAATCGACTCAAAATAGTGCCCCCGGAGTGGTCTTTTGAGTTTATGGAATAGCCAGAAGTCACACGATGTGAAGTAACGAAGAATCAATGCAATGTGAGCTGGCGCATTCAGTGTTTTCGGTACCAATCGAGATTTGATGCGTTAGATGCCCAAAATGGAATTACTGATCCTCTTGAAATTCCAACATCATCAGCAAGGTCTTTAATTGTAAATAGACGGTTTGCAATCACCAAATCTTTAATTTTTTGGACGTGAGCGTCGTCGGTTGAGGTTGAGTTCAACCAGAGGGCTCTTCGTCTTCGACGCGTTCTCTGCCTTCTTTGAACTGTTTATACCACTTCTAAACTTTTCTTTCCGATATAGGAATGCGCACTGAATGCCTTCTGCATCATTCTATACGTTTCCGCAAATAAAATTTAATGCAAGTTCTTTGCTCAATTAATTCAGATATTTCAACAATCGCCAAAATTCCTGTTAGCGTCTCACAAAGCCAAGCGGAACTCAAACACTAATGAATATTTGGAAGTGAAATTTCACACAGATGTCAAGGATAATGGCAGCAACCTGAAAAAAGAAAAAAAAATTGAAATTCCATACGCCTCGGGAATTTTAAATCCAAAATAGGTCTTACTTTTTGGACACAGTAGTAAGTAATTTTTTCATTATTTGGTGCATATTTGTAGTTACTATTTTATAAACAAGAAGATTCGATGGTGATTTAAAAAGGATGTTTTTCAATTATCAAAATTAAGTACATATTAAAAAATTATAACATATAATATTACTAATTACTAATATTAATATTAATTTATTAAAGGGAGAAGATTCATAATAGACTATTAAACATCAAGGAAAAATCACAAAAAAATATTTATTTACGACACACACACAAACATTAATAATTAATGCATTAGTAGAATAGACGTCTTTGGCGTTGAAGGCTCATTGTTTAACTCTTCTTGTTTACCACATCCTTAACTGTCTACTGTCTACTGTCTTAGGTACCTGAGTTGTGTGTTCTGTCATTAAATCAAGTGCCATCTAGTAGGAACTGGTAGGAAAGAAGGTGTCAAATGCATAGTGTTTCACACCACCACTTTCTCATTAACCATATATTCTATTAATCCACTTTTTACTAAAAATGATATGAATATATTTTTTACAATACACCAAAACATTTCCAAAGGGCCTTGTCATAATTAAAGGCTAAAATTTTTTCTTTAAACGTAATATATATATAATTGTTGACAAGTCAAACATGTATGTAGATGCAAAGAAAACAATTCATTGTTCTGAATAATTTGGCACTTTATTTTTATTTAAGTAAAATTCTTTTTCCTGTTTAAAAAAATTAAATTTTTATTTGTTGAATTTAATTTTACTTTTACAGTTTTTTTTTATAAACTTGAGAGCTAAATAAGATTTAAATGTATACCAACCAGGAATTTCTCGAAAGTATGCATCTACAAATATGGAAACTAGGCGAAAACAAACGGTTATTGAACGGTTTTGCTGCTAATTTGATGACATTTTTAAGCTGACATGTTTAAATACAGATTTTGAAATAGAAATTTTACAGAGCCATTCTAACTGGAATTCCAATTCCTCAAAGAAATTATGAAATAAATCTACCTCATTAAAATACCCAGCTTGTGAATGTCAAAACTTGTTCGGTGATTATTTTATTGCTTCAGGGCTTATGGAAAAAATAAGCAAAAATACTAAAGAGTGCTTAGATGGCAAAACTTCTTAGGATTAAATCGATATGCATGAATTTCGAAGCGATTTGTCATCAAAAATGATTAATACATTTCTTTAAACGATGTCTCCGACTATGAAGGTATTGATTACTTAATGAAAGAGTTTGCTACAAAGCATTTTTGCTCAATAAACATAGCTGTTTTTTAGATTTCATTTACCTGAAGGCAGATATTACTACTGGAATCATTATCGAGCAAGAATGTGCATTTTAATACCATTCAATTTTTTTCAATAGCTCGAAATAAACAGAATGAATAATCATTTTTAAATATATCTATTATTATTAATTTTAATTACTTTGTATATTTTTAAGAATTATAAGATTTTGGCTTATACTATTATTGATGGATTATGGGTTATGTTATTAAGATTGTGGATTATGGATTATATTATTAAGATTGTGGATTAAATAGGGTCTATGAAAGATTTTCTATTTTTCTAATAACTGAAAAACCTGACAAAAGAAAAATAATTTGTTCTTATTTGTATTTAGTTTAGTATTCGATCGATATTTGTCTATTAATATATTCCCTATGTGTCTATCGATATATTCGATATATATCTATTCTTATTGATTTTAATATTTTTATATTTTGGGGATTAAATGTGGTCTATGAAAGATTTTGTTTTATAAGAACTAGAAATGTGTTAAAAGAAAAATATTTTGTTCTTATATGTATTTAGCTTAGTATTCGATCGATATGTGTCTATCGATATATTCGATATATGTCTATTGTTATTTATTGAATTAAGTTATTTTGAAATTTTTCAAGAATTATAATTTTATGATAAGGTTGTGGATTAAATGTGGTCTATAGTCCGACTTTCTTTTTTTCTAAGAACTCAAAAACCTATTAAACCTGTTAAACAAAAATAATTTGTTCTTATATGTATTTAGTTTAGTATTTGATCGATATATGTCTATCGATATATTCGATATGTGTCTGTTGTTATTGATTTCAATTACTTTGAAATTCTTCAAGAATTATAATTACATGATAAGATTGAGAAATAAATGGGGTCTATGAACGATTTTCTGTTTTTTCTAAGAACTGAAAACCTTGTAAAAGAAAAATAATTTGTTCTTATTTGTATTTAGTATTCGATCTATATATGTCGGTCTATCGATATATGTTTTTCTATATGTGTCTATTGTTATTGATTTTAATTACTTTGAAATTTTTCAAGAATTATAATTATATGATAAGATTGTGGATAATGTGATTTATGAAACAGTTTCTGTTTTTTCTACGAACTGAATACATGTTAAAAGAAAAATAATTTGAATTTAGTTTAGTTTTCTATCTATATATCCGATATCCGATATGTGTATATTGTTATTGGATTAAATTACTTTGAAAATTTTCAGGAATCCTGAACTGTTACAAACATCATGCCGGGACTCAAAGCCAAAGCCTGTGGCACTGTAGTCCCTCGGCCATAAGGCTCCATCCTTTTCTAAATTATTATTGTTAAATTATTATTTTTATTATTATCTAAACTTTTAAAAAATGACAGCAAATTAAGCAATAATTTAACGTTTTAAAATTATCTAATGAATTTTGTATTTTTACTAAAATGATCATTGGTAAAAGGTTTGTGGACATAACTTTTACTTAGATAAACAATCTATCTGAAAAGTATAGCAAGACCTTTCCAATAAATTGAGCATTACAGAAAAATATCAAAAATTTCGCTTTTTTTCCCAATTCAGAAATAGAAATCCATTGACATTTATAACTTCAGAAAACATTAAGAAAAATATATCCCTATCCTTCATAGTATCTTTAAAAAAACAACTTTATACGACAAAAAATTATTTTCTCATGATCTTTTTTAACGCGATCTGTCCATTACATTACAAAGTAGGATCGCATTTACTACTTTTTATATGTTTGACCAAGTAAGTATTGACTGATATCTATTAAAAGAAACTTTCACCTGTCAAATCTATTTCCAGAAGATAGTTCTAAATTTGCTGATGTCATATATTTAGAAAAAAATATATATGATGTTTCTAAAGAAGTATGAAACCGTATATAGGTACTTCTGAAAATGATTCCCATTTATGGTCAGTAAAAATTATTATTAGAACCTGTAGGGACCATTACTATAAAATATTTTCATGCGACCGTTAAAGTCTTTGTTTTTAATATTTAAGCAGGTTAACATTCACCGCAGTCAATTTTTTATGTTTTTTTTGTTGTTGAACATCTGACCTCAACAATGCCACAAAAAGCCCACTTATAGGTAACGATGGGAGGACATTACCTTCCAAGAGTACTTTTAGGGGTTTCACCCATTTTCGAGTCGCATACAAGAAACCCCTTAATAC
>BPLQ01011939.1:858235-870678 GCA_021605075.1 Caerostris darwini | reverse complement strand
TATGATTTTATTATCTATTCATAATCATGAATAGGTAATAAAATCATCATCTTTGTTCTATAATTTATCCATAATCAATATTTCATTATACAGTTATAATCAATGTTCGACAAATAATCTTTAATCAGTATTTGATAATGAACCCAAAACAATGTCTTATAATGAAGACGTAATAATTGAAAACATCTTTAATCATTGTTTGATAAGGAAGTCATAATCATTGTTTGATACAAAATCCATAATCATTTTTAGATACTGAGTTCACATTCATAATTTTGAGTATCATTGCAGTATTAATTCTAAATGGAAAACGATTTATCTTTTATTCAATACGTTTTAAAAAATGTAACAATATTTTACATTATGCAAATAAATGAGCTCTTCATACTGAAACATTCGGTTGTTGTATTTTGAATTATGAGGTCACTTTCCTATTTCTAACTACTTATTCAAAAATACATAAAATTTGTAAATTTCCAGTAATAAATAAATATGTTTGTTAATAATATTATTCATTCCATATTTGATTGGACTGTTGTTAAAATTGAACCTATTCTGGACTATATTTGTAGGTAATTTATGCTTAAATTATCTAGGACTTATTTTTATTAAATGATATAGGACTATTATTTTTGCAAAATGGTATCTTCAGAATCTAATTTCCGAATCTCAGAATGACAGAATTTTACCGGCGGTGGTGTTAGACATCATACATTCGACACCTTCTTATTCACATTTTCTTTCCTACCAGATGACAACATCATAGATCTATCAACTTGGCATGACAACTAGATGGCTCTTGATTTCCCAGCATGCAAGCGCACTACTCTGGTACCTGAGAGAGAGTAACGGTTGTGGTGAACGAGTTGAGCCTTCAACGGACACGACGTCTGTGCGACGATGTGCTGATTGATTAGTGTGTAATTGTTTTGTATGTCTGTGACGTAATTAAATATTGTTTTGTTATGGCACCTGAATATTCAATCCTCTATGGTGCTACACCCCTCCAATTATATATATATATACATATACAGTCCAGTCACATTAATGTGACCACCTGTCAAAAGCCAAAATAACCACCTTTGGCAGAGCGGACCGCTGCGTGACATGCAGGAAGAGAGTCAATTATGTTTCTGAAGGTGTTCACTGGGATGTTGAGCCATGTCGACTGCAGTGCCGTAGCCAGCTGCGCTAGATTAAGCGACTAAATCGACTTGAGGATCCATGGCGTGAACAACCCGATCGAGGTGTTCCCACAGATTCTCGATTGGGTTTAAATCCAATGAGTACGGTATCCAGGCGAGTACGGTATACTCATCCTTGGGCTCTTCGAATCACGCACATACACTGCGAGCTGTATGACACCTCGCATTGTCCTGCTGGTAGATGCCATCATTCTGAGGAAAAATAATTCGCATGTAGAGGTGAACATGGCCCGCAAGGACAGATGCGTACTTGTGCTGATCCATCGTGCCTTCCACAATGATGAGTGCACCCAGTGAATGTCAGGAAGACATTCCCCAAACCATAATGCTCCCTCCTCCAACTTGGATCCTCCAATTGTTAGAGGATGTTTGCTTTCAGACGTTTCACGCCGTATACGCCAACGTCCATCTGTCCAATGGAGCATAAAACGTGATTCATCGAAAAAAACCACCTGTCGGCCACTCTGCGGACGTCCAGTTTCGGTACTGGCGTGCAAATTCCAGCCTTCGTCGCCGATGAACAGCAGTCAGCATAGGTGCATTAACCAGGCGTCTGCTGCGGAGGCCCATGCGCAGCAACGTTCGCTGAACCGTTGTTGAGGTATACTCTTGGCAGCTCCTTGGTTCATCTGGGAGGTCAGTTGCTCAAAAGTTGCACGTCTATTCGCCCGAACGCTTCTCCGTAGCCTTCTTCCGCCTCTGTCATCTATAGCCCATCTATACCACATGTGCCACGCCGCTGATTTTGGATAGTGCCATTTTGCCATGCACGGTATATACTTTTAACATGGCGGCACGCGAACTGTTCACAAAATTAGCCGTTTACGAAATGCTTCCACCCTTGGCCCGAAAGCCAATAATTATGCCCTTTTGGACATCGGATAAATCGTTACGTTTCTGCCTTACGCCAACGATTGAAATGCTTTCCGATGCCCTAGGAATCCTTTATATACATTCCACTGCATTAGCTGCCACCTGCCTTTTGTGATTGGTTATTTCACTTTGACGGCGAAAGTAGGTGGGGGTCACATTAATGTGACTGGACTGTGTATATATAAATGAAACCCTAAAATAAGTATTTTTGTTAAACATCGGTATTATGTATACCTTTTACAAACCATCTACGTGAGAGACAAAGAGGACATTGCCTTTCGGGAAGACTATTAGGGTACACTGCCCCGCATTTGCATTTAATGTGGGAGGGACCCAAGAAAACTCATTGGTATACTGACTGCAGATTAGACAGATTGACCAATAGATGGGAGATATTTTATCGTCATTTCTGAAATTAAGAAATGCAACTGTCGTCATCAGCAGTTCGAACCAGAGTCATCTTTAATGTCAGCTGCTTATGTTACCCATACCACGAGTCAAGCAATCACATATTTGAAAAGTAGAAATATATGTTGCCCCAACGTAACCATAAAATGAATATTTGATAACTGAATGCCTTTGATTCAATATATTAATAGAAGTTCACATTAATTTTATTCAAACATTAGTACTATATTTTTTTTATATTTCCAATTAGATTTTTTTCTCCCATTTTTACCTCCTTCAAAATGAATGTTCACGAAAATAATTCGTTTAATAAAACGGAAAAGAAAGTAAAAAAATTCAAGTTAAGGAAAAAAATGAGATACTTGAGACAGAACACAGATGTCGTGTGGGAAAAAAGATGGGTGTGCAAAGCAATCGATATCGGAAAATTGAATTTCCTTATTAATTCATAAAGCCGGTATTTTCACTCAAGTTATACTGCGGAATTGCTTTGTTTTTAAATTAACTGAAAAAAAAAGCTTCAGTTTTCAACCATCATACTTTGGTAAAACTTAACAACATCCAAAAAACTTAAAAACATCAATTAAAATGTGTCACTAAATTCGTACTTAATGCATCATATAAAATGATTTCAAAGACATATGAAATTGGAAATAGTTACTGCTATAGATATCAATATTGGATTTAATCATAGTGATTATCTAAAAAAATGCATGTTCAATTTACATTTAATTATGCCTGACTCGTGGCTCAGTGGCAACGTACGCCAAAACATTATGAGCATTAAGGCGGAGGTTCAATCCACCCTCGGCTTTGTTGTAAGCACTAGTTCAAAAAACGAAGAGACTCGATGGCTTTTGTGATGCTCAACAATTTGCCTCGTGAGCATCCTGGTGGGAGTTTTCCGGATTTTCTACCATACGATACGCAAATGCGGGTAGTCCCCCTAAAAGTCCTTCCGGAAGTCCCTGCCCTCTTACTTCAGCAACCCGGATTCAAGTCAGACTTCTACCTACGGATGCTCCACCACTACAGAAGCTGTCTTTTTCCATGAGAACACATGGATTCATGGTCTGGGTCTAGATGTTGCTGTCTACTAATTGGGATAAGAATCAACTTTTATAAAATTAACATTTTATATTTAAATTATCAATTAAAGAGATAATAGCACAACATTGAAGCCCTTTTTCTGTGCGATCTCTTTCTGTATGCTGTTTTTCGTGCTGTTTGTTTATGAGGAAAAAATTTCCATCAAAAAACATAACCCTAATAAAAAGTCCGTTTACACTCACTTTTTTTGTGCTGTCCCTACCTATATACAAAAATATGTTTAAGTGGATACTGCATTTAATGTAACATAGCTTAACATAGCAATTCGTCCAAACTTATGATTTCAAAAACGCTTTGTTGAAGTAGAAAGCATACGTTGAATGTTCCTTCACAGGAATTTATCAGTTCTGAAATAAATAATATAACCTATAACATTTTATACAACCAGGAAACCTATAAGCAGTTATACTGGACACAAATCATCCTAGTCTTCACTAGTATATTCGCTCATCTACCGGATATATGTCCTACTTCCGAATTTCTTTGCCTTAATGTAGTAATGATCTCGCTAACTGACCTTTAATGTAGGCTTCACAATCATATAAGATTATTTTACCATTGATCTTGCATCGAGCTATAAGTATTGCTGCACAACATTTTCACTACAAAGACTGCCATGTTTAATTTTGTTTGCGAAACATTTCAGATTAGATAGAGTATTTCTTTTCCTCTTTTTTGCATAGAGCGTTGCCCTTTTCATTATGTGCTGATAAGCAAATCATTATTTTATACATCTGATGTTCTTTTATTTTTTATTGAATTTCGTTATTTGAATAGTTATTTAGAGCCTCAGTTATGTTGCTTACGTTTATATTATAGTTCGGAAAAAGTGTGTATAATTTATTATCTGGAAGGACCAAGATTCGATCACCACTTATGGGGTAGTTGTAAACACAGTTTTTAAAAACTATAAATGTCAGCATGCGCCTCTGGAGAGCATTAGGGCTGAGGTTCAATCTACTGGCAGCTTCGTTGTAGAGACTGTTTCAAAAAACGAGCAGACTCGATGGCATTTGTGATGTTCAGCATCTTGCCTTGCATCTTGTTAAGCGTCGGACTACTTGTTGGGAATTTTCCCGGTTTTTTTCCCCCATACGATACACAAATGTGGGACAGTTTAACCTAAAAATTCCTCCAGAAAGCCCTGTATCCTTCTTTAGCGCGTCGGTGCCAAGTCAAACTTTTACCTACTACTACTATCACTACTACTACACTACACCACATCACTGTGTCTAGAGCTGAGTTACCCCTTTACAGTGTGATGATGTGAGTGAGAAGAAGTCTGATGGGGCTTTGTGACGCTCTACTGTCATACGAAACCGAGACCTACGGCTTAACGTAGATTCCGAACCATCCCAAATATCCATACCACTGCCGGGATTCCAATCCCAAACCTGTGGTACCGATCGCCAGAGCCCTAGCCACTCGGCCATCAGATCCCAGACTTCTACCTATGGGTGTTCCATCACAACCCCCCCCCCCTTCATTCTTCCTTCCTGAGCACACGTGTTATTGGATTTGGTCTAGATGTTGTTATCGACCAAGTGAGATAAGAAACAACACCAGCGTCAGAAACTAAAAGATAAAGAGTTTTTCTTTAATAGAGCTTCTTGCATAAAGAATCAGGCTACCTGACTTTTGGTTTCCTTAATGCTATATGTAAAAGTGGCTTAGATATCATAGAAGGTGTTTGCCCAATTTTAAGGAAAAATGTTAACCCACCATAGTGGTGGCTATTACTGACTATTATTAAATGGTCAACAAATTTAGCAGACTTATGGTTCATAACATACGTTTGTGCAAAAAATGTTCAAGCGATACGAATAAAACATTCACTATGCTTCAATGATAAATATATCACTAACCATCAATGTTGGGAATGGGTATGATACATCTGTAGACCGGAAAGTCCATCTTCTTGTCTGGAAGGGAATAAGGGAAGGATGCAAACAGATCCTCTAGACCTGAAGCATTCGTTTCAAATTGTGTTAGTAAAATATGTATGTAGAGTAATATTACATACATTGCAAGCTGGAGAACGCTGAATTTGCTATACAACTTCCGTTTTAGTGGCAGATGATTTAAATGATCGGCATTTACAGCAGGGAAATTTACAATTATATGTTTAATAAAACATCTATTTTATGCGTAGTCTATTATTTATAACAAAATGTGTATTTGTAGAGTGCAATTTGGACAACCAGATTGCAACTGGGTGTGGTTGAAATGAGATACTTGAAGTTTTATTTACAAACTTTATTGCCTACACTATTTAAAAGATTATGATAAATTCGGGGAAGGACTCCACTTCTAAGCCGAAAACTTAAAACTCGGCTACGCACAAGGAGCGCGAAATATACTTCTTCACCGGGTGACAGTTTGTAGGCCAACTGAATATTTTCCTGAAAGCGACAGGGGATGCTTTTGCCAGGGTGGAGCATGGTTACAAATTGATACTTTTTTGCATTGTAATTATTAAAAGCAATATCTTTATTATTTCATTCCTTTAGAGGCATGCGTACAATATATTTGAAACATCCCATTAATTTAGTGTAAAGAATATAGACATTCAAAATAATAAATCTAATAACCATAACAATTAATTAATAAACTCATAACTCTAATAACCTAGACACTGTATTATAAATTTCAGTTTACTTTACGGATTAAAATATGTTGTGAATAACAAAGATGCTATAGTTATAGCCATTAGTTCTTATTTAAAGAAAATGCATATAGTATAAAACTGCTGAGATTTTATGAAATCTAATTTCTAATAATGTGAATTTTCACATGTCTACAACCTTATTGTTGTTTTCTATACATATTTATTATTCTGATACATTTGTGAATTATTTCCTTGGATATTACATTATTTACATTTTACTGAAATTTATCCATGGAAATGACTTACAAACATACTGAAATACATTGAGATTACATTAGTGGTATACAGGGAAAACAACAAAAAAGTTGCAGACATGTGAAAATTCGAATAAATATTGTCAATAATTTGACTGTAACTAATTTCAACGGCTTTATTATATATGTGTTTGTTTTTTCTTTATAACCATAATTAAATGAAGTACATTAGCCCAATTCATGGAGGAAAATATGTTTACAGATTTTAATGTTGAAATGCTGGATTACAAAAATTTCACAATTTGATTATTTTAAAATGATTTAAAAGAATCACAAGTTTATATGAAGGAGATACAGATGCAAATTTAATGAAAATAAGTTGTTGACAGATGGAACACAGACATCAAAATAAATAAAAATTTTAAATCTGAGGAGTTGAATGTAAAATATTAAAATCCTCGTTGTAGCATTAAAATAATGTTGTTTACATCATAAACAATGGATTTTCCGTTGAAATTTTATTTTTATGTGCGAGAGTCTTTTATTTATAAAAATAATATTTGAAATAGGATTTACTGGAATATTAAAATGAATGTAATTTTAATATTTCGTCTTTTGAATGTGATTTAAAATCTGTTCCGATTCTTAGAAAGGTTGTTTAAAATTATTTGGAAAAATTTACAGAAACAATCCTATTTCAAATATTAGAGATTTTAATAAATTTACTAACTGTTTCTAATAAATTCCTTATCTTTATTTTGTTATTTTTAGTAAACAACAGATCTAATGTTAATATTTTATTAATACAATGTATTTTTAAAAGAAGCAATATATATTAAACACATCTATCAAAAATTCGTTGTTGAGTGATTATTTAATGGAATTGTTTAACAGAATAATTATATTTGCATAAAATATTTATTTATCATTTATTATAACAAGAGATTTATTATGTGATTAAAAATTATTTTTTGTTATGGTTGGTTTCTTATACATCTTAGTATTTAAAATATAATAAATAATATAGATAATTATATATAATAATTAACATATAATAAACATATTTCAAAACTGCTTTGTTGTGTGATTATTTAATGGAATTGTTTAATAGAATAATTATATTTGTATAACAAATTTATTCATCATTTATTATAACAAGAGATTTATTAGGTAATTAGAAAAACTTCTTTTTCATTATGGCTGGTTTATTATATATTTTAGAATCCTAGTTGAAACCCTTATTTTACGAAAACATAGTATTAGAATGTAACCGAGCTTCCTTCTATACAATAGCAATAGCGCCACCTTTTGGCGTTCAGGAGAAATGGTCAGTATGCCTCCAGATTCTCACCCGAGAGGAAGTACAACGCAGCCTGTCCTCCTTCTAAGAAACGTTTAGTTTATAGTCTCTCATTACGAGAGGAAATATATTTAGCGCACTCCAGCGCATTAGTTGGCCTAAAGACTCTCAAACTGAAAGGAAGTATATTTCGCGCATCCTACGCATACCTCAGCATCGGTTTTCAGCTATAAAATGGAATCCTTCCGCGAATCTGTAATTATATGTTTTTAAATGTTTTAAATATTGTATGTCTCTAATTGTATGTGTGTGGTATTTGTGCGTGTGTAAATAAAGTAGTGAGTACTCAAACCTGTGCCTCAAGTATCTCAGCCCAACCACACTCAGTTACAACCGGGTTTCCAAACCTGCATACTACAATAATACATTATATCATATTTATTTACTATGGATGGGCGTAATAAATCTATTGGGTGGAATATCCTTTCATTTGATGCGAAGTGGATGAAAAGGTCGTGAGTGTGTCAAGCTCCTCTTGGATAACGCTGAATCTGCTGCATATTTGTCGTTTTAGTGGTGAATGATTTATGCTTAAGTTTCAAACAGTTGAAATTACAACACGTTAATCTCACTGATTAGTAAAAATATCACCTTGCCTTCTATTAACTATTAAAATGAAGCTGCAATAACTGAACAGTAAAGGCTCGTGCTCACCAAGGCGACAAGATGCAAGCGACCAAAATTTGACCTCACCGCGGTCGCCTGAAACCGGTTTGCAGTTCGCCGCGTGGAGTAGCCCAACTTTCAACTTCAAGCGGTTTTTCACTATGCGTAATGCTATTTCTGACGTTTCGCTGTGAAGGGGTCGAAAAAATTTGGTCGCTTGCCTCTTGCATCTTCACGTCTCTCGCCTCGGTGGGAACGAGCCTTAAGCAAAGCAGACCAAACATTAAAATGACACACGTTAAATAAAAGAAATCTAAAAAATTTTGTTCAGTACAGAAAAACAAACAGTTTTCCAGAAGTTTTCTAGCACAAAATAAAAAAAAAACCCTCTCTTGAAGATATTAAAATGAAACATATATCAGTAAAGCAAATGTGATTGTATGCCTGATTTAAAAAATTTCCAACGTTATCCAGCTAAAAAATGATTATACATTTACACAGGCGTATAGTACGAAACTTGAAAATTGGATAGAGATAGTACTAACATTTACATTTAAGTTAATAGATTTCCTTTATGTACCTTTTGGGATTCGAAACACGATCTTTGGCTAGATTGGCGCCATTGAGGCGCCTTTATTCTAAAGTATAATATTCCACATTTTTCAAATTCTGTTATCTTTCTTGTGTTCTTCTATTGTGTGCCAGATTACATTCAATTCAAACAAAAAAGCTATGAAAAGCTTCGCAAAAGACAGGAACAAAATAACACCAGACTCATCTTTTGAAAGATTGGGAAATCAAAGTAAATCAAATGAAACCTTCTTTTTTGTACAATCTCTTTTATGTTTTTTTAAAATAGTTTTTAATCCTTTCGTAAGCGTAGAACATAATTTACTACTTTAGGAAATACGTGATCAGGATGATTTTTTTTAAAAATAATTTTAAGACTAGAAAACCAACAAAAGCATATTATAGAAAAAGAACTTCTTGTCAAACTGTGTGTTGACAAATTTCGGAATTTTTTTTTGTGATTATTTCTTTAAGAATTTTGTCGTAAAGGAGTTTTTTCAAAATAATAATAGAGGGATATTTTTTATTTGATATTTAAGAAATAGTAATATTATATTTATCTTTAAAATATTGATGTGATTAAATGTATCGATTATAAGGTTATCATTTCCTTGTAATGATATATCTAATTGATTGAGTTTTTTGACAATATCCCCTAAAAAAATCCAATAACCACTCATCAATTAATTCTTGCTTGTCATTCATGAACAAGTCACTTTCTTCTCTTAACTTCTCATAATCAATTTCTTCTTATAAAGCCGATGTAAACATCTTCCGCGAATTAACCATCTGATTTGACTAAAGTATATAACATCCTCATATTTAGAATCTAATTCTTCGAAAAATTCCTTAAATTGTCAATTGCAATATCTGTAATATATTCGCTAGAATATTGTTTTAAAATCAAAGTGAATTTTTTCTCTTAATTCTGACAGTTAATTTTTGAATAGATGGATGCACACATAATGTATTTTTTGAATACTTTGGTTTTCACTACTTTAGCGACTATAAAATATATTTTGTAAGTGCGTAATAAATCTCACGAGCCGGAAAAATGTTCAAGGCTGGCAGCGGGTTGGCCACCCCTGCTCTACACCCTACATTAGACATTAAATATGTAATGTCCATCTCGGGAAGATTTCAGCATAGCACCGATTGTTGTATTTTAAACATAACTTTTACCTTGTTATGTAGTAGGCAAGTCCAGAACATTTATAATCAAACAAAAATTATATTTTATTAAAATCTAAATCGCTGTCTATGATGAAGAAGATCTTCTTTTTGAGATCCTCCAGTATGTTCACATAAAGGGATGATTTAAGACAGTGGTAGTTTACCTGCCGCCCACTTTTATACTTTTTTATGCTTACCGCCCACTTTTGTGTCTATGCTAGTTGGAAAACTTTCTAACCGCCCACTTATTCCACAAAAATGGTGACCTGTAAAGTAACTTTGTAAAGCAGAGTTAGTTTGAAGTAACTTAATTTTATAAAATTTATAAAGCAGTGTTACAGCAAATTAAAGCATAGAACAATAATTGCTTACCAAATACTTTATGTTAGATTTTCGCCTTTTTAAAATATATTTTGTAGAAGTGTAATAAATCTCAAGGGCCGGAAAAATGTTCAAGGCCCCGGGTTTGCCATCCCTGCACTAGACAAAGAAATACTGGGTTTTCATACCTATATTTTCTGTTCAATGTAACTGTCATTTTTATAAGATAATACAATTTTTATATGAAAATAATAGTTTTTTAATCGCATTTCAAGTAATGCTGATTGCACTTTTTTATAAAATAGTAATTTTAATTGGATTTCATTAAATAGGGCATGATCCTTTTTATGCAAATTCTCTTTCAAAGTAGAGGGAAAAAATTACAGGCTTTAAAATAATCTTCGCGCTAACCGTGTAATTAAAATGATTCTACTTCACTTTCTGGTGAAAGCTAAATTACAGTGATTACGAGTTATTATTTTATGGTTGAATAATTCTTTCATACTGCAAGGTATAAAGTTCTTGCTACTTAAAAAATTTTCAAGTAAATTTTTTTTCCCCTTCCAACTTTATTTAATTGGTCATTACCAGACTTTTTAAGAAGAATTTAGGGAGTTCAGTAAGTGCCTTCTATATAGAAAATGTTAAAAAGGTTGTTTTTGATACATGTAATCTCTGAAAATTCTGTACTTAAAATCTTGAATTATTTTTTCGTGTATTAATAATACATTCTATATTATACTGAAATAAATTTTTAGGAAATTATTCATACAGGTATTTTAAGAAATTTTTTTTTAATCTGATAAAATTTGAACATTCCTTAAATTTATAATTTTTTTTGTCACTAGAGACATAAAACACATAATTTAACAAATACAGCTAAAATTATTTTCAGCATAATCAATAATACATAAGATTATACATTTATAAGGGAGGACTTAAATATATTTACTTATTTTGTATAAAAGGCACATAGGAATTTAAAATTGCATGCAGAAAATTCTATTTAAAAGTTATAAAATATATTACTACATTTTTGCTTAATATTCATTATTATTTATTTCTTTTTTTTAGTATTCTGCCCTATTTACTCTTTTTTATTAACAGTTTTACTTTTTTTTACGTTTATTTATCAACAAATTGCTCAGTTTGCTTTAAAAAATTCTTTTTATCAAGGTATTTGAGAAGAAAGATTGTTAAATACCCTATTTATATGCAGAAGTTTTTATTAAAGTTTGTACTTTTACGATGAGTTTTGAGTTTTAATAAGTATAAAATTTTATATTAAAAATAAAAGAAGTTTAACTTACATCAGTATTTTGGTTGATAACATGAAACCATATCACATTATCAACATTCTTATTTCAATTTTGGATTAATAATATTTAACATTACCTGATGTTTAAATAATTAAGTCTGGAGTATATAGTACACGCCAATTAATCCAAAGAAGTTTCTTATGATTGCATGGTGGAATGTGAAAGAAACTATTCATTATTTGCTGTTAGGTTGACAACCAAACAATAAACGATGAATTTGGCCATCAGGAGCCAAAACGCTTAAAAGAAATTTTGTATTAAAAAATGGTCTTCGTGGATAAATAGAAAAGTTTATGTAGCATGGCAAGATTCTTGTTTTAATCAAGTTTATGTAGCATGGCATTCTACAGTGCAAGAATAACAAAAAAGGCTTTTAGAACAATTTGGTTGAGAAATCATGCTTTTTCCACATTTACAATTATCCTTACACGTTTTTCTCTTTGACAATGCTTTCTTTTATTACTGTTGTTATGCTGTTCTGGGCATATATAAATGAAAAAAACATGTACACATACCAGTGGAGTACTGAAATTAGAATTCATCAAACCGAATACTCATACAACTGGAGTACCATTAAACTCATCAAACTCCATACTCATATCAGTGCACCATATTCTATATATGACCATATTCTCA